>JBAMAX010000288.1:0-25537 GCA_037043745.1 Chymomyza amoena
TTCGTATCAGTGCGTCGTCAGTCAATAGGACAAAATTTTAAGCCAATCGGACAAAGTTGACGTTTTTAACTCCAAATGGCCATAACTTCTAAACGAGAAGAGATAGAGCAAAAATAACCTCAGATTCGAATTAGTTGCGTCGTTGGCTGCTTTAGGACCAAAAAATTAGTATATTTATTGCAAATGTTAAATGGACTCATTTTAGAGACACGAAACTTTACCACTTGTGCGCTTTTTATCTGCTCAAGACAAAGACTCTTAAATCATATCGATACCTTAGACTGTTCCCCTCTAATAGATTATTGCGCTTTTTAGGTACAGCTTAATATTATTTTTTTAAATTTAGAAGAACTATGCGCTATGGTGTCACGCAAAGTTAGCAAAATGTGATCAATATAGCAGTCATAGTCAAAAATGTACGTGATATTTGTTTTTTTTTTTTTTGAAAATGATATCCGGAACAGTCCCCAGTTGCTCTGACAAAGAGTTGCATAAAATGACAAACGTCAGAGCACACAAAAAATAAAAAAGCTAAGAAAAAACAATTTAGATTTTCGCTGTGAAACTTAACGAAATTGTTTAAGTGGTTTGAATCCGATTACTGAAATAATTTTTACATTCTCTTTGTTATTCCAAGTTTATATTAAAGACAGTTTTAAGTAAGATCTTTATTGATACTTTTTTTTTAGATTTTTTAAACTAAAAACTTAAAAGGAATTTTTGTATACTCTTACAGATATGATGCATGCTGGAATTAAAAGAATTTCCTTTGTAATAAGAATATCTTATTCGTGGTTAACTTCCATCGAAAGGTAAGTAAGTATAGCTACGCTAACAAAACGTAAGGGAAATAGGAGTAAATATTAAAAGAAAAAGTTTTGATTTCGAAGTAAGCAAAAACGAAAGTTAACATTTTTTATTGGAATTTGGTCGTTGATAGATAAAGGGTGATTCATTAAGACCTTTTTTTCCAATAGGGATTTTCGTGTAAATCACGCGTGACATGCATCATGTGACATACAGCTGTCAAAGGCAAAGTTGTTCAGTACTCATTGGCAAATCATATGGACCGAAAAACGAAAATCAGCGTTCTGCTGATTGAATGTTTTTCGTGCGATCGATTTAACATATGGTCAACATAATCGACCCTCCGAACCCACAATTCGTAACACCATCGCCAAATTTGAAACCCAGTATTCATTGTTTGATGATACACGACCAAATCGACCACATCCAGAGAATATAGCGGCGGTAGCTGGCAGTGTTCACGATGACCGCGAGGAATCGATTCGGCGCCGATCGCAACAACTTGGCCTGTAATATTTAACCACCTGGCGCAATTTACATTTTGGCTTGAAAGCATACAAAATTCAACTAAGGCGAGAATTGAAGCCGAATGACCTTCCTGCACGTCGCCGTTTTAGTGAATGGGCTCTTGGTAAGATTGATGAAGATCCGTTGTTTTCGACCAAAATTATGTTCAGTGATGAGGCCCACTTTTGGCTCCACGGCTTCGTGAATAAGCAAAAATTACCGTATTTGGGGAGAAGATCAACCTGAAGAGGTTCACCAGCTGCCATTACATCCAAGAAAACAACGGTTTGGTGCGGTCTGTGGGCTGGTGGATTCATTGGTCCGTATTTTTTAAAAATGAGCAAGGTGCGAACGTTACCATCAATGGCGCACGCTATCGGACCACGTTAACGGACTTTTTGCTGCCTGTAATTGTTGCCCGTGATCTCAACGACATTTGGTTCCAACAGGATGGCGCTCCGGTCCACATTGCCAATGAAACAATGGCTCTATTGCGAGGTCAATTTTGTGAGGGATTAATTTCACGTACGGGACCCGTACCTGGCCGCCAAGATCGTGCGATATCACACCGCTCGACTTTTCTTTGGGGTTACGTAAAGTCAAAGGTTTACGTGGACAAACCAGCAACGATTGAGGCCTTGGAAGCCAACATTACTCGTGCTATCGGCCAAATACCAGTGGAAATGCTTGAATGAGATTATTTTTAAAAATAAATGCCATAAAATATCCTTTCGAAATCTTAAATAAAGATCCCATCATTCCTTTGAAATTTGCATTTGCCAAATCATTAAAAAAAATGTCTTAATGAATCAACCATTATTACCATTTTCTGGCAGGATTTTCATATAATCTCCAAAATAATTTAATATGTCTCAATCATAACTAAGGTTTTGATTAATAGCTCGAAATAATTAATAAAATTCACCTATAAAACCATTAGTTTTACTATTTTATTTATTTAAAAAGTTTCTTGAATTTGTGAGCTATCTGCATCTCTATAAGTAAATAAAACTAATGTTCTTATTTATTATTTATCATTATTTAAAATTTTTTGAAATCTTTATTACAATTTCTAGTAAAAATGACATGTGTCAGCGTGCAAAACTATCTCGATTTTAAATAAAAAACTTACCTAAAAAAGATTTTTAATTTATCTATCTGAACCAGGGCCGTAGCCAGGTAGGCGCGAGGGGCGCTGAGTGCCCCCTAAGTGATGATCCTGGCTACGCCACTGATCTGAACTATCTGTATTTGTATAATTTAATAAATCAAATGATTTTCATATATACAAAATCTCTAGTAAATGTAACGTTCTGTGCAAAATCAACTCGATCTAAACCACCTAGTTGTGGTACTAATAATAACATTCCAGAGTATTTAATTTTGCATTTTAATAACATGTTTTAGATATTAAATTAAGGTTAAAAAAATATATTTTTAATTTGACTAAGTTACTTACAATTAAAGCAGCCTCGATAGCCTAGCGGCAGATTATCATCTCAGAGGTTGTGGGTTCGATTCCAACGTTAGGCACGGTCCTGCACTTTCTACTTTTTAAATTTCCATAAGTAGTTGAAAAATCTCATAATAAGTTCACTTCTTTTTAAAAATCATAAAATTCATATATACTAATTGTACAACAACAAAAATTACAAAAACAACCGATTTTTAAGACGGGCCAAGGCGCTCCCGGTATCAAAAAATGTTTCAGCCATATTATTACACACTTGAATTTTTGGGTATAATGGCTTAAAATATTTTTTAAGTGGAACTTAGCAATTTACAAAAAAAAATAAAAAATAAAAAAAAAAAAATATTTCAAAGGCGCTCCCGCAGGCAACAAATGTTTAAACCATCTTTTTAATCACTTGCACTACTGACACACAATTATATGAAAATTTATTAAATTAACACATTTAAAATATTTTTAACAATTTTACACTTGTTGCATTGCCCAAAAACCAAACAAGGAAAAAAATTGCTTTTCTAAAATGGCGCCCATCGCATCAACGTTTGTTTGTTTCAGCCAAATTATTAAAAACTTGCGCACTTGTTGCTATTATTACAAAAACACAACACAGCACACTTTTTTGATAATTGATTAAAATTATAAAATCTTGCACTTCAACAAAAAAAAACATTTCGAAGGCGCTCCCGCAGGCAACAAATGACTAAAATAATAAAATCTTGCACTTAAAAAAAAAAAATCGAGGGCGCTCCAGCGGGCAACAAATGTTTAAGCCATCTGTTTAATCACTTGCACTATTAACAACAAGACGCAATTGGATGCTAATTTGTTTAATAACACATTAAAAATGTTTTTTTTATAACTTAACGCTTGTTGCAATGCGCAAATTAAATAGTTTATAACTTTTTCGCGGCGTACGCAAATTTACCGCGTTTTATATTTTCTTATTCTCTCTTTTGGTGCTGCCAGATAGTTGTGTTTATGAGCTCACGAACAAAAGAGAACTACTCACTCAAAAGAACGAACTATATTAAGTTCAACTACACCGCTCTTTTTAGTCACTTGTTCTTTGTTCGTTTTTATTTAACTATGTGTTTAAATTCGGTTGTTCGTACTTATACAAATGTTCGTTCTTATACAATGGCAAAACGATCTTTTAATTTTAGCAATATGTGAAAAAATTGCAATAACACAACAAATAAACCACCTTGTTTTTTTTTTGAGAGTAGTTAAATTAAATTTCAATTTTTTTGTTCAACGGACACATACTATGATTAAGAACGAACAGCGGCATAAAATCAAACAACTAAATTAACGACTTTGTTCAGTGAAAAAAATGAATTATTGAAATTGTTCAGTGAAATTAACAAAGTTTATAAGCAAACTGCAAGGTGTATCATATACACACTTTATGTTGTGTTTTTAAAATTTAATAATTATTTCTTTAAACTTAATTTAACATAACTTAGTAATAGACGTGCTCGTGCTTCATCGTCTGCATGCGGAAACATCGTGTGTCAGTATATCAACTGATGATATCGATAAGCTGCTGCGATGTATTGTCTTTATATCGATGATATAAAGTTATTGCTCCTATTGGTCACTGTCCATCTGGCTACGCTGTCAGAGCTGACTAAAGAGGAATAGAAAGAGAGCGCATTGAGACAAATTTGTCGGTTAAAAGTGCCACATACCGACTACAATATACGCTGCAGCCGTCATACTCTTCGCAGTTTCTATGGAATAGTGAAGTTCGTCGAATTATGTTCAACGTCGCAGCTGGGATTTCTAAATAAAAAATTGATTATTGGTGCAGGTACATAAATAAGTAGTTATAGTAAATGAACTATAAAAATTAAAAAAAAAATTATATGCTATATATATCAGCCGTAATCCGAATTTTATGAAAGGAATATAAGTTTATTTTTGCGTGTTTACTATTTTATTCGTCTTCCAGAGCATGTAGGATTGACCTTTGATTGTATCATTGTCTTTTCTGTTCAACAAACAACTTTTATGCATTTATTAATATGCCCTACTGCGCTTTGGTTGAAGGGTACTAAAAGTAACTCTTTTTGGTTTTTGCTGTGAGAGTAACAAGTGCAGGTGAATGTGTATGTCTCCAAGGAGTAAATTTTGCGCTCTTTCATTTCTATTTTGTGCTATTTTTCTATTATGCATAAAAAGCGGCTGATCTGCGTTAGTGTTACAATTGTGCGTGTGTATGAAAAGATGCGCAAGCAGATTTTTGCTGTGACAGTTACAAGAGCTAGTGTGTGTGCAGAGAGCAAATGTTGCGCTCTTTAGTTTCTTCTTTGTGATATTTTTCTATTTTGCATAAAATTAAATCATGGCACGGTTCGGACGCGCTCTGCAGTTTGATTGAAAATAATAAGATAATGCGTCGCGAAAATGTGTTTTAAATGTTTAAAAATAGTTTATAAAAAAACTAGTAAATCCGTTAAATAGTTTGTTCAAGAAAATTAAAATATTGCGTGGCAAGTGGTTAGATAAAAGTGTGAAAAAGAAGGCCAATCGGTAGTGCTAAAATTGTGCGTGGGTGCGAAACGTTGAGCAAGCATATAACGGTTTTTTGTTTTATTTTTTGTGTGAGCGGTAGAAGTGTAAATGTGTGTGCGTGTACAAGGAGCAAATATCGCGCCTTTGGCTTTGCAATTAAGTAAATCCGTTAAATAGTTCGTTTAAGAAAATTAATCAATTGCGTATTTAATTTGGTAAGTGACAAGATAAAAGAGTGAAAAAGAAGTCCGATCGGCAGTGCTAAAATTGTGCGTGGGTGCGAAACGTTGCGCAAGCATATTTTTTGTGTGAGAGTTACAAGTGTAAGTGTGTGTGCGTGTACAAGGAGCAAATATCGCGCTTTTTGGCTTCTTTTTGTGCTATTTTTTTTTATTTCTTTTTTATTGTGCATTAAAGCAATATGTGCAAGCGGCGCGGTTGATCTGCTTTATTATTAATATTGTGAGTGAGTGCGAAAAGCAAGCATATAACGTTTTTTTTTTTTTGATGTGAGCGTTAAAAGTGCAAGTGTATTTTTTTTATGTGCGTGGGTGTGAAGTTTTTTTTTTTGTTTTAGAATTAGAAATGCAAGTGTGTGTGTATGTAAAGCATATTGCTTTGCTCGTTTGTGGTTTAGCTGAGCGTATTTTAACGTAAGTGCGAGCAGTGCCTTTTTGTTAAATGACTTTGGGAGTTTGCAGAGCGAAAAATTATATTTTTATATAAAAATAATAAGTAATTTTTGTTAAGCAAAAACTAAAAGGCTTTGCAGGTGAGTAGGCATGCTTTATAAAATGCAGTTAATATTTACATATGTATAATACTTTTTTCACTCCTTGCCAATAGTTGCTATTATTTACATACTTTAATAAATGTTATGTATGTATGTGTATTCTTCTTAGTTCATTATTTTCTCATTTTCTTCTTAATATTCTTATTGATATTACAGACAGGTCAATAAATTCGCAGTGAAAAGTGCGAAGGGGACGGCTAATCGAAATTTGTTAATAAAGTGCGTGTGTTTGAGAAGGTAGATATTAGAAGTAGATATTACCAAATTGTCTTATTTGATTTTTAAGTTGTTTTTTTAAATGCAGTGAGTGGAATATTTTCATTTGTGGGTGTGTGCGTGGGTGTCAGCAAAAATTGCTCTCTTTGGTTTCTTTTTGATCGGATTTTTCTATTGCTTGTTTATAACGGCGGTTTTAACTTTTTTTAAATGTACATACATTGTACATATGTATATATAATGTAATACATAATGGTGCAATTGATTGACATATGGAACCAATTAATACGAAATAAACCATTATTAATATAATATTAGACCACAAAAAAATATTTCGTAGGTAAGTTAATATCAGTGACATTTAGAGCCACAGAATCCAGAATGTGCAAAGTTTGTATTAATTTGGACGGTTGCCAGACCGTGTATATCTAGGCCTGATTTGGGAGACGGAATGATAGCCATGTCGCGAGTTCCTCCCAGAAGACCCCCGCTCCTGTTCCTTCATCCGTCTTCGAAGCGTCAGTATAGATCATTAGCTTGTTCCGCCTCATGGGAGTGCAAGCTTTATCCAAAAATTATGTGGGAACGCTCCAAACGTAAACTTATGAGAGAATACTATTTGCAGGTCAGTTAGAAACAAACTAATCAACAAAATTGGCATCACCCAAACCTGTGATAAAACTTCATGAAGATTGCCAAGATAAGTACTTCGCTTGTGACCTTCTTGACTCCAATGGATACAATAGGCAATCCTTTAGCTATTCCTGTTGTTAAGATGACCTTTATTTTCTAATTGTTAAGGCGATAAAGAAGCTACAAGGCTTAAACCCTTAAAACTAATCCACATTATAAAATCACCTTGCTCCGCCATACAATAAATCTGGCCCTGGCTTTACTTCTGTTTATCTGCTTTTAAGCTTAAACTTTGCTGATTAATTGATCTGCAGATAGTTTTTAGCAAACTGTACAACTATTTATAATTATACATATCCAAAGTCTTGGGGGATTTTTACTTGGATTCTAGATCCACACCTGGACTAATCCAATGGTGTATAAGACGGTTCCGACGTCAATCCACTAACTATGCTTTAATTGTATCAGGGCCGTAGCCAGGATCGTCACTCAGGGGCGCTCAGAAGTTTTCCAGGGGCGCTCAATAATTTGAGGAAATTGTCAATCATCATTTGTATCATAGGTTTATTTAAGATTCTATATAATATTTTTAAAAATGACGAGTTCCGGAGACGTTCTATAGACATTGACATACGTTTCACAACTTCTATACGTGCGAACGCAGAAAAATCACATTCGTTGATTGGTGTACTGCTTCCAAATGTTTTGCAAGCTTCAAATAGACGAAATGTCTCTAAAAATTCATTTTTGTATGGAAACAGAATTTTCAAAAAACTGCAGTCCATATTTTCGGTTTGTCTTTTTCCTTTTCTAACAGTCAAACCAATTTTTTCGAAGGGTTTCTGGATATCTCGATCAAACGTTAATGTGCTGATGTCTTCTAAATGATCTATAACCTCAAAATACGTATTCTTCAATGACGTTGCTTGTGATTCTTCCCCAATAGTTTCCATGACTATCGAATCGATCAAAAGCGATAATCGTTGACGTTTGGCAGATGTTGCTTGATGTCCGAAAGACTTCGTTGTCTCCTCAGTTGACTTTTTGAGTTTACTGAATTGTTTTCTGTTCTTAATTGGTCGAGGTTGATACAGCTTCGATGACGTCCATTGCACATCTGAATCCACCATCCCGTTTTTGAAGAATTTGATGGTTTCAATACGCCTAATAGTTCACGTAGAAAATTTCCATTATTTCCAAAATTTCCATTACAGAATTGTCGAGTCCAGTTGCCAGTGCCATGTCTTATGCATTGAAACTCTTGCATTCACCTTCTTTGATTTTGAAAAGTGTTGCGAACAATTCGTGATAGTTTTTACAAATAGATGATCGCTCGAAAATGACCAGACCATCGAGTTTCAATTAAATTTTGAACATTTGTTCCAGAGTACTTCTTGCTAAAACAACTTAATGAAGTCGATGGTTGAAACAATGAAAGTAGGGTATCTGTCGCTTGTAATGGTTCTGGATCAATTTCTGGACTCCTCCTTGAGAGCCGCTCATCACTGGTGCACCATCATAACACGGACTTGGTCTATTCCATATGTTTTAAGTCGATCAACAAGCAAATTCAAGATTCTGTGAGCCGATATGTCTTCTGCTTTTTCAATCGACAATAGTTTTTCCATAGTTTTACATCCTTCAAATAGCGGAACGCGATAGAATAGGTACTTCGATCCCATTTCTATCAGTGGTATCGTCAGCCATTGAAGTGAGGAATGATGATTCATTCATCTCAGATACGATGGCTTTTTGTAAAGTGCCAGTAATAATTTGTATTATTCCGTTCTGTATTTGAAAAGATTTTAAAACAGACCGAGATCGTAATTGCAGCGTAACGGAAGTTCACCAAAAGAAGAACCGTTTCAACAATAACTTTGAAGTTATATCTTCTTTTCTAGAGAATGTTTCCATTCAGCAGATTCTATACTTCTTTATTGTTATTGGTTATTATTGGTTGGTGGTTATTAAAGAATGGGAGTTTAAGCTTTTTGGATAATGTTAATTTCAGGACAGTGATTTGCGTTGAAGTTTGAAAAAATTGGAAAAAAGAAAACGTGCAAAAGTTTTTCCTGCTCAGAGCCCCTAGCGCCTACCTGGCTCTATTTTATTTCTATTTTATTAATTTATTATTTCGATTTAAAATTAATACGCTTTTATTTAAATATTATACTCTTAATCAAATTTCATAAAATTTGTCTGTCTACTGCGAAGAATATTGAAAAACTTCGTTTCGCAGCACTACATAAATTTATCAAATCCAACTTAATAACCATGATTTTTACTACTTACTTATTATCCTTTGGCTTTTACTCTGCTTTATGCTTACTTACATACTTGCTCTGGTACTTTTCCAAAAAATATTCTCCTTTTTTTATTTTTGTCTCTTCTTTGTTTGTGTTTTCCCGTTTGTTGGCGATTGTCAGTTTTACTCCTTTGCCCTTCTTTTTTTATCCTTAAATTTTTGCCATCGTCAGTCAGTCGTCAGTGTCAGCAACATAGTGAGAAATATTTACTGCCTTTTGCCTTGTTTTCTTCGCTGTTCTCTCATTTTTTGTATTTTTTTTTTGTTTTTTGTATTTTTGGGAAATTGCCTTGGAAAACGAGGACAACAAATTTAACGTGTTGTTTCGTATTTTTCCTTGACTGAGATGTGATTTTGGCTGCAATAAAACCGACTACCTTAAAGGCTTTACGACCCTGTTAGCCCCTGTCTGGAATTCGTCATTTTATGGTTACGGCATTTTTATGCGCTTTCTTGTCTCCCTGCAATAAGTGTTGCCATTTTGTTTGACATAGTGGGACACTTTCCTTTTCTTGAGTAAGGTCACCATTGTTGGCCCCAAAAAAAAGAGAAAAAAATTTGCATAAAATATTAAATTATTTATGCATTGGACTTGGGTGAAAGCCGTGTTTGTTATGCTTTTCTGAGTGAAAACATTTTTTATAGTTTGGTAGCTTTGAAAGGTTGCTAATTTTCAGGAGTTTTATTGCCGAACTTGAAAAAGAGAAATAAATTTTACGAGCGAAACGTTGAGGCAGTCAAACCAGTGATGATACGCCCAAGTGTCTAAATAAATATTTTGGGATTAGTTAAGATTTGTCTTTTGATGTTTATTGTAAAAATTTTTTTCTTGAGGGATTTTGGCGAGAACGTTGCGTGACGAAGGTATAATTGGCTGGTAAATGTAATGGAAAAGCTGTCGACTTGATAATAAAAGGTATATTAAGAAATAAAAATACAAATTTTGGCAAGCGGGTTTTTATTGCCTCTTTGCTAGTAAATCAGATTAATTTTTTGTAGTTTAACAAATTTAAAAACCTCTTTTTAAATTATTTAAAAGATGCCTAGGAATTACAGAAATTTGTCAGTGGAATGTAAATTTTCTAACCGTTCCAATTTAGAGCTGAAGCCATACCGTGACACCTTGCACATAAACCGGTTGAATTTAAAGCAATCTATCCTAAACAAGCAATCCAAGCAAAACTAAACTAATTAGTATTGCTTATAAAGATTGAATTTTTTTATAATTTTAAATTTAAATTATCCTTAGTAGTTATCAAAAGAACATTTTACCCTTTCACAGCGCTTTAAACGTGATTTCCATTGTCCGTACACCTTCTGCAAATCGTTTCCTAGAGACAAGTAAAGAGGAAGTAATACTATAGGTAGATCTGTTTATAATTACTTACTACAAAAATATACATTGTATTACATTTTTCTTCAAAGTTTGTTGATTTTACCAATCGTTTCTTTCATAATCGATCATATATGTAATTTGTATTGTATTCAAAACTATGTTAGAAACTAAATAACTTCTAAAATAGGCCTTGCGGTTTCAGCACGCTATTTTATTTGAATATAGATTGGTAATTTTGAAATAAATGCCCAAAAATAATTTTTTACTACTACTACTACGAATTCTGGACTCCTAAGTGGAGCATAGAGCCTCAACAATCAACTTAAATCTAACTTTGTTATGCGCATTAACATTGACGTCATTCCATGTATATTGGCTTTTCGCATATCTGCTTCGATTGTACGCCTCCATGTCCTAGCTGTCGCCACGGGACGTCTAGAACCTTGTGGGTTCCAGCGGAGAGCTTTTTGGGAGATGTTGTTATTTGGTCGTCTTACTGTGTGGCCGATCCAGTTCCATTTGCGGCGTTTGATCTTATATGCTATTTGTGTTTGCTCGGTGCGTCACCATAGATCATTGTTTGAAATTCTTTGGGGCCACCAAATTCGCAGAATTCTTCTTAGACACCGGTTTACAAACATGTGAATCTGAGAGCTTATAGTGGAAATTTCTTTCCAGGAATCGCACCCGTAAAAAAGCACAGACTTCGCATCAGAGCTGAATATGCGAAGTTTCGTTTTGGTGGTAAGTTGATTAGATTTCCATATGGGGCCTAATTGTGAAAAAGCATATCTCGCTTTGCAAATGAGTTTTTTGGCGTCTTCGTCCGCACCGCTTCTGTTGTAGCTACGCTGCCCAGATACACAAAGGATCGAACGCTATCCAACCTTTCATTCTGTAGTATAATATTGGGATCCGAAGTCGCGGCGTATCCGCTGCACATAATTTTCGTTTTTGAACTATTAATTTCCAATCCAACTTTACGCGAACAGTTGTTGATTTTTCCAAGATTGTCTTGGAGATGGCAGCACTTATGGCATAATAAAAATAGATCGTCTGCGTAATCAAGATCTTCCAACTGATTAAACGGGCTCCATTGTATGCCTTTGCGCCCCCTGAGTGCAGATCTATGTACCTCGTCTAGAGCCAACACGAAGAGTAAAGGCGATAGCACGCATCCTTGCCTTACTCCAGTTTTAATTGAAAATGGATTAGAGAGTAGACCAAAATGGCTGACCCTACAAGTTAAGTTATTGTCTGGGGCTTTGATCATGTTGATAATATGTTCCACAGAAAAGGGAGTTTCAAGCTATCGAACGCTTTTTTAAAATGTACGAAGGCTGCTTAGATTGAGCATTGAAACTCGTTGCATTATTCAAAAATGGTGCGAACTGTATTTCTTAACTCTATACGGTTTTGTCAAAAACCAAATTGCTTTTCCCGGAGCGTACCTTCCACAGCAAGAAAGATACTATTCATAATCAGTGACGTTAAAATTTCTCTACTCTACAATTGTTACAATCTGAGCCGTCACCTTTCTTGGGAATCTTAATGAAAATCCCTTTGTTCCAGCTTCTCGGAAGTATTTCGGTTCTCCATATCTCATGTAAAATAGGTAAGCAGGTGTTCCCTGTTATATCAGGATCACACTTAAAAAACTTAGCATGAGCATTATCACTTCCAGGGGCTTTGTTGTTCTTAAGTGTCCTAATAATGCTTTAATTTTATGTTTCGTCGGCGGACCAATGTTAAAACCATCAAAGATTGGCGGCTCAGTTGGTGTCCCTGGATGTTCTTCGAACTCTTCTAAGCCCAGATGATTGTGAAGAACTTCGCAAAATTGGGGAAGATCCCATGTTGTAGTTGCTAGTCTTTATTTGTGAGAAGGCGACCCTCCTTTGCCCGAATTGGTTTTTCATTACGACGCCTTGACCCCGATAGATCTCTTGTAAAGGAATATAGCTTTCTAATGCCGTGCATTCTCAATGCCGTTTCTGCTTCTCGAGCTAAGGTGTCAGCCCTTTTTCGCTTATCCCGCCGAGCTGATATTTTAATTTGCTTTGAGAGAGCCTTATTTTGTCCGGTTAGGTTGGCAGTCAATGTTGAATGAATACTGCCATGGCTAAGCATTGCCATTTTTGTTTGCCGCCTTTCTTCAACAATCTGCCAAGTATGATCACACATCCATTAGGGCCTGGCTCTATTTCTGTAGCCCACAACTGAAACTGCGGACTATGTCTTTAGCTGATAAATCTGAGCCTTGAGCTTGTCTTGCTGCAAGGCTGAATTTGATAGTACAAAAATAATAATCAGAAATGTGCTCATTAATTGGTTACTAGGTTAGTTTAAATATATAATAAATATTTTTTTAAATTGTTTTAAAACCCATCTTCTGGAATTCGGTAGCCTTAATGCAATGAAATTAAAATACCACTTTTCTGGTTGTTCTCAATTATCTTTTATTTTGGCATTATATAAGTTTATATAGAGAGAAGTCCGAACTTTAATTTATACTAAAAGAACGAAGGAAACTTTTTCTTTAAGGGAATTTAAGAACTTCTCATGATATTATATGTCATTTAAAGCTCGAGCTGTTTGGCTTGGTTCGGAATAAACGCAACCTCAAAGAAACGAATCAAGAGGGAACAAGTCGTACGATTTTGGAGTTCATTTTGATAAACAATACTGTGGCCAAAAATATGTTAATTAGCGCCATCCTTATAATGATTAATTCATTTTACTAAAAATGTTAATTAATTCATGTTTTTCAAAGAAGAATTTAAAGCGTTCCAACTTGGATAGTGCTAGAGATACTTACGTAATTCAAAATACATGCTTATGTATTTTTTTGAAAATATAAAAAACTATTGTAGTAATTTTTTCGCCCTCTACCGCCCAAAATATTATCTCCATTACAAATAAAATGTACTATTCAATTTTTTTTCGATGCCTTGAAAGTTTTTGTGTACGACATAGAATTCGAGATAAATATGTAAAAATAACAGAAAATCCTACGGGTGGAAGGTCACCTTTTTGGTTTAAGACCTTTTAGATGGTCCTTAAAACATTAAGCAACAGAAATTCAGCCAAGCAATTCTATCCTGGTCAAAAACTATTTTTACAGTACTATTATACTAAAAATGTTAGTTAATTTCTTGATAGATATTTTTTCTTTAAAATAAATTATCTTTGAAAAATCTAACTTACCTTAATTGTATGAAACCATAATTTAAAACAAAAAAAAAAAAAGTAAAACTCGTTATTTATTTCATATAATTATTTATTTATTGAAGTTGATTTAAATATTATACTATTTTCATTTTCATATCGTTTACAATAATCTAATTATTGGTTTGTTTCACAACTGTTGAAGAGGGGACTTAATACTCATAGCATCATTCAAAAATGTAATTTTTATTTTTTCTTTGAATGAACATTTTTTTTCTTTAGTTTTTAAACTTCGCTTTGTTTTATTATGCAATTAAGACTTATATATAGAGTATACACATACATTTTAGCACATACACGTACATCGATAACATTTAACTTAATTACAGAAATTGTTACCTTATGCCCCCCGACCTCGGCCCCTGCCCCATGCCCGCGAGCAGTTCCGACCCACCCTGCGCTAACTATTTACAATTCCTTCACTAATTAATCTTTAACCTAAATTACATAACTGCACACGGGGCACAAAGCTTAAAACTAATTGAACTCGGTCGAGCGATGTTCGTTCAATAAACGAGTCACGTCACAAGTCACGTCTTGGGCCAGGGCAGCAATAGCAGCTCCAGGGCTATTGCCAAAGCCGGCAGCAGGAACGTGCTGAGTTGGGCTCTCTCCGCCGCGGACATGATGGCCGATGCGGAGTATTCACCTGTTGGCAGTGCCAGTGTGGCGACAGTTGCGATTAATATGAATCATTAAATCTGCTGACAAAGTAATTTGCACGCACTCGCACAGTCACACCTATATACTATGCGTCGTATATATATATACAGCTATATATTTATAGACACACACACACACGTACTCTTACACACATTATTAAACTTGAAGACTTACCGCTCAGTACGTGCAAGTCAACGGACACAGAGTTGCTATTGGAAGGCTGGCAGGTATAATTACCGGAGTCCTCCTTGCGCACGAACGGTATAATTAATGAACCGATCTGTAATTAATGATTATTTAAACGTTTCCTCAACTAAGTGAAAGCTGGTCCGGCCACCGGACGGCGGCCAGCTGTAAATGGCCTAAAGCAATTGACTGTAACAAGCTCCCTTACCGTGTTTTGATTATCGCCCACATTGCCAAATATATTGCGATCGATTTGCGTGTACCAGCCGGTCCTGTCATCGCTTTCGCTCACCTTCTTCTGTCCACGAAACCAGATGATATATTTCGGCGGGTCCAGTGTACCCCGCACTATGCAATGTAACGCCACCTTGCTGCCTGCCTTGACAAAACGACTTTGGTCACCAATTAGCTCAGTCTTGGGCGCTGTGGGGCAACATTAAATCATGACTGACAGTTGGCGACAATAGGACAGGACAAGATGGTGGTATATATATGTAAATGTGACCACTTACTGACTATTTCCAAATGTACTTTGGCGCTCAGCTTGGGTTCAGTGGCCATTTGGCATTCATACCAGCCGGAATCGTTCTGCTGTGCATATTTGATTTGTAGCGACCAGGTGTAATCGTGCTCCTCCTGAAATATGGACTGGAAACGTTCGTCAGCAATGAATGTTGTTTCGTCCACGCTGATTATGTGACCATCGCGCAGCCGCACCCATGATACGGGCTTATCAGAAAGGCGGTGTATCTGAATTAAATATGGAGAGATGTTGTTAGTAAAGACATTTTTTGGGAATCTGATATTTTTGCTTGCTAATACGAGAGGATTTCGATTTTGTTTAGTGTTGTTTAAGGCTTGGCTTTAGGCTAAAGGGACGTTTCCTATGGACCCTTAAAGCAAAGATTTTGGTTCTAACCAAGACATAAAATAAAATCCACAATATATATCTTGGGAGTAGATTATTTTTATTACTTTCTTGGTAAAAAAAAAAACTCTTTATCGACCTAAAACGATTTTAAACTTTTTTTCTGAAAAACATTATTTCTATTTTACATTTATATCGGCGAAAGCCGAAGTGGGCCACTTTTTTGGCGACCTTCTCCGATTTTGATTCCATGGCTAAAAATATATTTTTTAAACATTTCCATTAAATAATGTAATTTCAATAAAATTGTATGGTCTTAGAAAAATGTCCATAATCTTTAATCGATTTTGATAACCAATCACTTATTTCCTTCGTAAATGATCAAACTTTACGAACTAAAAATAAAATTGTTGAAAATTGTTTTAAATGTATATCCGAAATAGAACTCTTCTGAAAAACATTTGATATGAATGGATAAAAAAGAACCATCCCTAAAATTTAACAAAAGGTATAGTCCAAATGTAAACGGTGGGTAATTAAATTAAATACAGCTTTAAAAAAAATGTGGTACAGTCTAGGCGGTACCCGACTGTGGAATACCCTGTACTTTTTCTCTCGAAAATACATTTTTTGGTGTTTTCCTACTAAGAACTTTCCAATTAGAAATAATTTTGTTTTGGTGAAATTCGATATTTATATCTATAAGTTCCGAAAATTTTTACAGATTGTGATGAAGCTCGAAAGTTCCATCAAAGAAGCTGTTTAAATTATATGGGGTAAATTTGAAGTTGATATGTTGAGGTGTGGGGTGTGGAGAAAACACTGTAAGTCGATTGAGGGGGGTGTGTACCAAAAATTGTTATTTGAAGTCATTTGTAACCATAATTAGGTAGTGTCAAATATTTTTGACTGTGCCATTTGCTGTATTTGTCCGATTTTGCTCATTTTTGACACACACATGCGCGAAATCCTTAGGAATCACTCTGTTAAATTTCAGATGATAACTATGTTAAGTATTTTAGTATAAAGGACTTGGGGTGCGCCACGCCTTCTTTTGTCCGTTACATACATTGTACAAATCTAGTATACCCTTTGTACTTTTTGGTACAGGGTATAAAAGAAAAATAAAAAATGGCGTACGAATTCCAAATTTGGTCCCAATATCTTAACAAACAAAGGAAACACCACAAATTTTGTTAAAAAAACGATTTTTTGGAAGATCGGCCCTATGGGAGCTATATGATATAGTCGACCGATTTTGTTCAAATTTGACACATTGCTCAAGTGCTCTAAAACATTTCTAAATGGCAAATCTTGTTACGATATCTTTTTTAAAAAACAAAATATAGCGAATTTTGATTTAAAAAAGTTATTTTGTCCGATCGGTCCTATGGGAGCTATATGATATAGTCAACCGATTGGTACAGTGATTGGAAACTATAAAAAACTTTCGAATACCAAATTTGGTTACGATATCTTCATAAACAAACGAATTATGCATCTAAAACGCTTTTTTTTTGTCGAGGTCGTCTCAAACACCCCCATGGGAGCTATATAATTTATCCCCGATATCAAAAAAATAAAATAAACTTGCTTCCTATGGATTAATATGGGATCTAATGTGAAAGTTTGGTAGCTCTAGCTCTTACCATCTCTGAGATCTAGGCGTTCACACGGACGGACGGACAGACGGACAGACGGACATGGGTATATCGACTTCTCTATTCACCCTGATCATATTTTAGGTAACTTTGGGGTGTCTCCGACGTCTCCTTCTATATGTTACATTACATTTCGAGCACACAAACTTAATATACCCTTTGTACCATACGGTGCAGGGTATAAAAATTAAGTAGACTAACTTTTTTTTAAATTCGAAAAATTTTGACATGCATTTCATAAAAAATTGATGCATTTAATTCTCGTTTTTACCATGTTATTTATGACGGAAACGAGTAAATCGTTTTGAGGATACATTTTTCTGTAAAGTAGGCGTATTAGAGCTGCACAATCGGAAGTTAGAATTTTGTTTGGGTTTTTAAATTTTGTTAATTTTGAACTAGAGAATGTATTTCCAAAAAAAAATCTGAGGATGCTCAAACTTCTCAGAAACATAGTTCAATCCTTAACGAACATTTCAACATTTCATCACACTAAAAATATTAAAATCCAGACTTTTAATAAAAATATGAGAATCTTGACCCACAGTATGCTGGCTTACATATATTCAATACTAAATAAAGATTAAAGGATTTTATACCCAAATGCTCATCATCGCACTGAGCCATTCATCTAGAAAAGGAAAACTTAGCCCTAGAGAAAAGGTTAAGATCAAATGATTTAATTCTCCTTTGACTTTCCGTAAAAATGTAACTATTTCTTTGGTTTCAATGAGTATTAACTACCTTGTTGGAATATATACTTATGGATGAAATATATAATATAATATAAAAAATATGTAAAATTTTTTATATTTATGGCTTTAAATTATGGATTTAAATGAAAATGTTACAATATATGCGAGAATTCAACTTAAATCTTTTAAAGTAGTAAAAGTCACAATTTGCAGCAATTTTTAAGCAAACAAATATTTTTTTAATTAAAAATATTTTGTGTACTAGCAAATGATAAACAAACGATTATCGAACGCCAAAGGCCTTATTTGCTCTTTTTTGATAAGGTCACGTACACATACAAATTTGTTTTAAATTATTTAATCTGAATTTAAATACTTACATATATTTTATATTAATTATTTAATGTTGTATAAGTTGAACAAATTATTCTAAAGGCAATTCTGCATATATTAAAGTTCCAACAAAGAATTGGCAAATATTTTGATACTCATACTCGTATATTTTCATTAAGCTCGAAATATTGTTCATAATATTCATATATGGATAACGATTAATAATTATAATTGATAGTTTATCGAAGTATTAGATATACAGTTGCGGTCAAAATAATAGCGTTATTATGTTATGTTCCACAAGGAGAAGAGGGCTAAATGAATGAAGGTCTATGTATTTAATTCAGTTTTCAAATTTATTTTTGGAATAAATGGGAACATTGGCCGTTATAACTAATTCGATTTATAGTTTAGATGTTTAAAAATTTTATTTTCAAAAATAAATTAGGAAATTTTTAAAAAGGGGCTTTATTTAGTTAACGATACTTTTAAACCTCTTTATATCATTGCAGCACTGTTGGATAGATATCCAAAGTTCCAAATCATTGCTGCTTTATTTCTAAATTTAAATCGTAAATTGGTTTGGTATATTTATCTAAGTAGACATGCCGACGAAATGCCACATAGAAGCTTTGGAATGTAACCCCCAGGGCAGAAGGAACCGCGAAGCAATAGCACGAAATAGAAATTATTGGAAAATTTTTGTAGATAGGCTAAGTTCTTAAATTTTTATTTTATATTTATCTTAAACAAGCCATATCTCATAAAGAAACAAGTAAAGCAACAAGCACATTCAAAATAAATTTCATAGGTTGTTACATTTTTAACATCATCTCACAAATCCTAAAATCGATATGTAGCGACATTATTTTTACCGCGACTGTAGCTTGCTACTTGTCAAGCCTTCTTAGCAATTTTTCAGTAGCCCAAAAATTACGCATACGCTATGTGGTTCTATTTTTTTATAAAATTTAATTTTATGGAAAAGCACATTAAAAGTAATGTCCTGTTTACATGTAAACCATGTAATGTTTAAACTTTACAAATTATACTCATTCGTTATTGCTCTGAAAATAAAAACATATTTTTTTTATGCGCTACATTAGCCAATTAACATTTGTTAACCAAATTCAAATGTCTTTGGAGCATGAAAACCGATAAATTACGGGCTGTTTATATCTTGCTTTAATAGGGTCAAATCTATTTTAGAGTTGTGCAAACTAAGAAAGAGACACAAGGAGGCGTTACAGGTTCAAGTTCTTATAAGATATTTAAAAAAAAAAACATGTCATCATCTTGACTAGTACATGAGTTTATGTCACACTACTTTAATCCCTCAAAAGAGCCGTCGGTAGTTTCCACACAATATAAAAGACACCCGTCATTTGAGATTATGTAATTAAAAATGGATGACGCTAAAGTGGGACGCGCGGCGACTTTGAGATACACTTCAGCATCTCATGAAACTTTCATTAGCCTGTATCGCTAGTCTCCATTCTTCTCTGTACTCCGCTTTGTTTTTCCAGTCGCGGATGCCCAGTGCATCTGTACAGCGTCAAATCAACGCTGCTTCGGTCTACCACGACGTCGAGCGCTAACTGGGTCCCAATACAGAGCACGCCACGTGGGGTAGTTCTCCTGCATTCGATGCACCTGCCCCAACCATCTTAATCTCTGCTGTTTGATTTCGGCGACAATAAAACGTAGACTCCGTTGGCCATTCTCGCAGATTGGGCCGAAAATCCTACGCAGAATTTTTCGTTTGAAAACATTTAATAGCTCCTCATCAGAAGCTGTCATAGCCCACGTTTCGGCGCCGTAGATAGCGATGGGCACAACCAGCTTCTTGTACAGTTCTGTCTTCATGCTTCGAGATGTTGTTTTTGATCTGAACACATTGTTAGAGGTGACAAGTGAGCCGAGGTATACGAACTGTTCAACCACTTCAAAGTTGTAGGGTTCGATGGTGATGTTTTGTCCCATCCTGTGCTGGCTAGAGGCAGTCCGTGTTGCCACCATGTAATTGGTCTTGCATTCGTTTACTTTCAGACCCATTTCCTCGGAGTGATTTTCTATATCATCCGCGTAGCCAAGCAACTGGTACAGTTTTCGGAAGACTGTTTTCGTGGTGTACATGTTTGCATTGCGCATTATATGTTTGAGGCATATATTGAAGAGGTCACACGAAAGTGCGTCCCCTTGTCGAAAGCCTTTCGTGGTGGCGAACCGTTTTGATACACCTCCACAGACCTTAATTGCGCATGTTGCATTTTTGAGCATCAGTTGGCTAAGGTTTATGAGTTTAGTGGAAAAGCCCAGAGACTGCATGGCGACATAAAGATGCTCCCTGATTATCGTATGCTTGTCGAAAGTCGACGAACATGTTGCGTTCTAGCGTCTTCTCGAGGATCATACGCAGAGCGAAGATTTGATCCGTAGTTGACTTGCCTGGTCTGAAACCGCATTGGTAATCTCCTATCGAGCCAGCATATATGGCTTCAGTTGTTCACACAAGAAGGTCTTATCGAGTATCTTATGCGCTGTGTTCAGCAATCATATACATCTCTAATTTTGGTACACCTTTTTGTCACCCTTCTTGTAGATGGGGCAGATGAGACCAAGATTCCAGTCCTCTGGTATATAGTTCTCTTCCCAAATTCTAACCTTGAGCCTGTGTAGAAATTTCTCGAATTCGGGATCCGCCGCTTTTATTAGCTCGGCCTGTATTCCATCAGAGCCGGCACTCTTGTTGTTCTTAAGGCGCTTGATAGAGAGTTGGACCTCCTCCAGACTCGGTGGTAGGACCTTCTCACTTGACTTCTAAGTTCTCTGATGTTTCGTTTCCGCCGTCGCCACACAGGAGATTGCTGAAGTGACGTTTCCATCTTTGCCGGATGTCGTCATCCGCAGTAAGCAGGTTACGCATTTCGTCGTAGAAGCACCTCATACTTTAGTATATAAATATACTACAAGGTGTGTTCAAAAAGTAAGGTGCCACTTGTAAAAACTTTTTTTACTCAGAACAGTTTCACCGTATGCTACTGTAAATATTTCAAGTGTTACGGAGCACTTAATTTTATTTTTTACACAAAATTTGATGCAAATCCGTTGATCCATATTTTTCGTTAGCAAAAAATCGCCGAGCACGCAAAACACTTATAACCTTTACGCCTCTCACGACCAAACAAAAAATGCCATTCACTTGAAATTTGGTACAGATGTTCGGAAAGAGTGTACCAACACAACAAAACAAAAAAAAAATCGATAATCGAAAATACGTTGCCGGCGAAATTTGAAAAGTCGCCTTACTTTTTGAACACACCTCGTATACCTTACCTCTAGGCACAGACAACAAAAATTCCTTCTTGGAATTAACATCTAACACAAGCTGATATATTACCTTTGCATACCCTGGCACAGGATCTGTTTATTTACCTTAGATAGTTTTTAACACTTAGAAAAACTAATACGAAAACTTTAAAGTTTAGTCAAGTAAACTTTGGAATTCCAAACTTCTATCAAACTGCCCAAAATTTAAAACAACAAAAGTAACTTCCATGAAATTTAAGCCAGAACCTTTCAGATCATTCAAGTTTTAACAAAAAAGCAAATTACATTTGCTTTCGCATATCATTAGCCAACTTGTTTAGCGCCTTTACCAGAAAACATACCCAAGTCAATGCCTTTAATTTGTAAACATAATTTGGCCTTACATATATAATATATTAATTTTATGTTCTTTGAATTCGGAACGCCTGCTAATAAGTAGATATGTAAATATATGTATTGTCATTTGTAGGATTCCGAATTTAAGTAGCTTGCACAGCTTAAGCTCTCTGATTGCTTTTGTCTTTTGGCTGTTGTTTGGGGGCTCAAAAGTGTAAAGTTGAGCGTGTCGAGGGATTGTGGAGTCCTGGAGTCCTCTCTGTGGCTGGCTGGCTGACAAAACAAAATTAATTAACTAACAAGGAGTCAAATCAAAGCCAAGGGCTAGTCATGTAAATGGAAATGATGCTGCTTGGCAACAGCAACGCATATCCTCCCATATTCACATATCCTTTGTGCCGCCCCGAAATTCCAGAGAAACGGCTTTGTTTTTACGGCTCTGCTTTCGCTTCTATTTCTTATGTTGTGGCACATTGTCTTGTCCTGGGTAACAAAGCATGTGCCGGAGCCAGAAGAAGTCCTTGGGTCGTACCTACCTTTGGCGCATTTTGTGGCCCAAAAAGTTTTGCACAGAGATCAGCATAATTTCATTTGCATATCAACAATTTATTTTGCTTACGTTTATTTTTTTATGTTTATGACGTAAACAAGGTCCTTGCCCCCAGCATCTAATATTTCTTGGCTAGTATTTGCCGTTTACATTCAAACAAAAATTTACTTTTTAGAGCGCGTTGTTTTGTTATTATTATATATATCAGAGCCATATCATACTCGTTCTATACATATAGAGTATATATGTATATGTACACACACACACCTACAAACGCATATCTTTATAAATGTCTGTCAGTCTGTACGGAATATATTCACATGGATATGGCTTGTCTGTTTTAGTTGTGTCAGTGTGTGTGTGTCTGTGTTTGTATACAATATGTATGTATGCAAATAAGTGTGTACACAATATGTAAATGCTAGTTTTATCTCCGGTTTTCTGAAATTAAAAAGAAATCTGCAAACATTGTACACAAACACACACACATGCAAACTAGCCGACAGCTGTGAAAGTGTCCCTGTGAATATCTCTATAAGTGTGCGTGCGTGTTTGTATCTGTGTTATTAACCTCTTCAGCTCAGTTTCTAGTTAGCACTTCGCATAGTTCTATACTATATAAAGTAAAAGCTATACAAATGCCAGCTTGTTAAGGTAAAATCTAAAAAAATATCAAGAAAATTATATTCTACAACATTCATTTACTTTACTATGTTGCCTAAGCTGAACAAAAGAAAATATGTTACATCTAATATAGTATCTAGTATAAAGTATATAGTATCTGAATAGTGACATGCAATTAAAGTAACAAGTTTTTCAAAACTTTTATTTTCTATGGCCAGCAGACACACACACATGTTATACACACACTCATGTACAATTTGTTTGTTCATCTGCTTAAAAATAGTTTGTAAAGAAAATATTAAATGCAAACCAAAGATCTTTTAAATATATCGTATATATTTTATTTAAATCTTTCATAACTGCAACTGAGCTGCCTTTTTATACAACAAAATGACAGCTGAATACCCTGCAACTACTTTTTCTCCCAAAAAAGGTACAAACGAAATTAAAGCTTTTAGACTTCATTTGGGTTTTTAAATGTTGAACGAGAGACGTGAAACGGAATACATTTTAATAAGCTCTCCTTATTATATATGAGATAATTTAAGACGTACTTTTTTTTGGTAGGTTTATCTTTAACAAGCCACATCTCATAACGAAACATGTGAAAAAATGGCTTACGTAAAGTCGAGCGCGGACGACTTTGGGATACCCTGTACCACTAGCTTGCAATAAAATCCGGTTCCTTCATAAAAAACCAAAAACGGAATAATTTTTAAGCTACAAATTTTTTTTTGATCAATCGTTCTTATGGGAGCTATATGATATAGTCAACCGATTTCAATAAAATTTGACACAGTGATTAAATACCTTAAAAAATATCTGAAGATGCTGAATTTAGTTCAAGTATCTTTACAAACAAATGAAACACATCGGATTTTGTATAATAAACGTTTTTTGGACCGATTGGTCCTATTGGAGCTATATGATATAATCAACCGATTTGGATTAAATTTAGTACAGTTCTTAGGAACAATAAAAAACTCACGAATATCAAATTTGGTAATATCTCAACAAACAAACGAAACACAACAAATTTTGTTAAAAAATCGATTTTTTGGAAGATCAGCCCTATGGGAGCCGATTTTGATCAAATTTAGTTCAGTGCTTGGGAACTATAAAAAATACTTTTGAATACCAAATTTAGTTACGATATTTTCATGAACAAACGAATTATCCTTCTTAAACTTTTTTGTTTTGTCGAGGTCGTCTCAAACACCCATATGGGAGCTATATAATTTATCCCCGATATCAAAAATAAATAAATTAAGCTTGTCTCCTATGGAATAATATAGGATCTAATGTGAAAGTTTGGTAACTCTAGCTCTTACCATCTCTGAGATCTAGGCGTTCAAACGGACAGACGGACGGACGGACAGACGGACTTGGGTATATCGACTTTTCTATTCACCCTGATCATATTTTAGGTAACTTTAGGGTGCCTTCGACGACTCCTTCTATATGTGACATACACTTTCGGCTTGCATAAACTTAATATACGCTTTGTACCATACGGTACAGGGTATACAAATTATGTCCAATGCCAACTATAATTTAATCGATAGTATAATGAGAACAGAAGTTTTTGAATTTCAGATAAGTGTGCCGATAACTTAATTTAAATATAAATCCCATAAAAAATCTTTCATTCAAAATGACGTCACATAAATGCTTTACTTGCTTCTTGGGATTTTTTAAAGAAATTTCATACTATATTACAATGTTTATTTTTGTCTCGAAAAAAAATTGATTTTTCAATTAAAAAAAAATCGGTAATATTAGTTTTAGCTCAAAAGATGAGCTATTTTCCAATTAAAAAAAAATAAGTAGATATATTCGTTAAGAATTTTTTTAATTAAAATTGTATATTATTGTTATATTAACAAAAAATGGTTGGTATTTTTTTTATAATATACAAAATTATATGTTTTTTGTTAATTTTAAAAATTTATATTGAATTATTATATATATATTTTTTTTTAAATTTGAAATATAATTTATTTTCCAATTTAAAAAAAAAAACATCGGTAAATAATTCGTTAACAATTTTTATTGGATAAAAAATATGGACCAATAATATTGACAAATAATTTTGTGTGTTTTTTTTTTAAAAACTAAAGAAATAAAGTTATTTTATGAATTTAAAAAAAAATGTTACGAGTATTGAACTATTATGTTTACGTTATTTTCCAATTTAAAAAATTGTATGCTCAAAAAATACTTTTTTTTCAAAATTAAAAATTATTACTAAATATGATTTTTTTGGATAAAAAGTTGTTGAACAATAACATTGATAAATATTAATTTTTTTATAACCTAAACAGTTAAATTTATTTTACGAACTAAAAAAAAAGTTTACACTGAACTATTATTAAACATTTTTATTTTTAGCTCAAAAATTTATTTATTTCCCAATTTAAAAAAAAATTATACGAGTATTGAACTATTATGTTAATTAAGTTATTTTTTTAATTTTAA
>JBAMAX010000289.1:0-14628 GCA_037043745.1 Chymomyza amoena
GTTATTTTTGCTTATCTCTTCCTCGTTTAGAAGTTATGGCCATTTGAAGTGAAAAATGTCAACTTTGTCCGATTGGCTTAAAATTTGGTCCTATTGCAGCTGACGATGCCACCATCTGAATCCGTTGTTATTTTTGCTCTATCTCTTTCTCGTTTGTAGTTATGGTCCATTTAAAGAAAAAAATGTCAACTTTGTCCGATTGGCTGAAAACTTGGTCCATTATGTTTGACGACGCCACTGGATTCGAAAATGTGGTTATTTTTGCTCTATTCTTCGTTTAGAAGTTATGGCCATTTAAAGAACAAAAATGTCAACTTTGTCCGATTGGCTTAAAACTTGGTCCTATTGTAGCTGACGACGAAAAAAAAAAAAAAAAAAAAAAAAAAAATTTTAAAAAAAAAAAAAAAAAAAAAAAAAAAAAGTTAAAAAAAAAAAAAAAAAAAAAAAAAAAATTACTTAAAACTTGGTCCTATTGTTATTGACGACGCCACTGATTCGAATCCGTTGTTATTTTTGCTCTATCTCTTCTCGTTTAGAAGTTATGGCTATTTAAAGAAAAAATGTCAACTTTGTCCGATTGGCTTAAAACTTGGTCCTATTGTAGCTGACGATGCCACTGATTCGAAAATGTGGTTATTTTTGCTCTATCTCTCTTCGTTTAGAAGTTATGGCCATTTAAAGAAAAAATGTCAACTTTGTCCGATTGGCTTAAAATTTGGTCCTATTGTAGCTGACGACGCCACTGATTCGAAAATGGGTTATTTTTGCTTTATTTCGTTTAGAAGTTATGCATATTTAAAGGAAAAAATGTCAACTTTGTCCGATTGGCTTAAAATTTGGTCCTATTGTAGCTGACGACGCCTTGATTCGAATCCGCCGTTATTTTTGCCTTACTTTTCCTCGTTTAGAAGTTATGCCATTTAAAGAAAATTGTCAACTTTGTCCGATTGGCTTAAAATTTGCATCCATTGTATTGGACGACGCCACTCGATTCGAATCCGTTGTTATTTTTGCTCTATCTCTTCTCGTTTAGCAGTTATGGCCATTTAAAGAAAAAACAACTTTGTCCGATTGGCTTAAAATTAATTTGGTCCTACAGCTGACGACGCCACTGATTCGAATCTGTGGTTATTTTTTGCTCTATCTCTTCTCGTTTAGTAGTTATGGCCATTTGAAGTTAAAAATGTCAACTTTGTCCGAATTGGCTCAAGATTTGGTCCTATTGTAGCTGACGACGCCTCTGCTTCGAATCCGTGGTTATTTTTGCTCTATCTCTTCTCGTTTAGAAGTTTTGGCCATTTGAAGTTAAAAATGTCAACTTTGTCCGATTGGCCTAAGATTTGGTCCTAAAGCAGCTGACGACTATTATAGCCGACGGCGCCTCTGATTCGAATCCGCGGTTATTTTTGCTCCCTATCTCTTCTCGTTTAGAAGTTATGGCCATTTAAAGGAAAAAATGTCAACTTTGTCCGATTGGCTTAAAATTTGGTCCTATTGCAGCTGACGACGCCACTGATTCGAATCTGTGGTTATTTTTGCTCTATCTCTTCTCGTTTAGAAGTTATGGCCATTTAAAGAAAAAAATGTCAACTTTGTCCGATTGGCTTAAAATTTGGTCCTATTGTAGCTGACGACGCCACTGATTCGAATCCGTGGTTATTTTTGCTCTATCTCTTCTCGTTTAGAAGTTTTGGCCATTTAAAGGGAAAAATGTCAACTTTGTCCGATTGGCTTAAAATTTGGTCCTATTGTAGCTGACGACGCCACTGATTCGAATCCGTTGTTGTCCTTGCCTCTATCTCTTCTCGCTTAGAAGTTTTGGCCATTTAAAGAAAAAATGTCAACTTTGTCCGATTGGCTTAAAATTTGGTCCTATTGTAGCTGACGACGCCTTTGATCTGAATCCGCTGGTTATTTTTGCTCTATCTCTTCTCGTTTAGAAGTTATGGCCATTTAAAAGAAAAAATTGTCAACTTTGTCCGATTGGCATTAAAATTTGGTACTATTGTAGCTGACGACGCCTTTGCTTCGAATCCGCTGTTATTTTTGTTCTATCTCTTCTCGTTTAAAAGTTATGGCCATTTAAAGAAAAAAACGTCAACTTTGTCCGATTGGCTTGAAATTTGGTCCTGTTGCAGCTAGACGACGCCACTGATCAAAACGGTGTTAATTTTGCTCTAACCCCCCTCGTTTAGAAGTTTATGGCCATTTAAAGAAAAAAATGTCAACTTTGTCCGATTGGCTTAAAATTTGGTCCTATTGTAGCTGACGACGCCACTGATTCGAATCCGTTGTTATTTTTGCTCTATCTCTTCTCGTTTAGGTTATGGCCATTTAAAGAAAAATGTCAACTTTGTCCGATTGGCTTAAAATTTGGTCCTATTGTAGCTGACGACGCCTTTGATTCGAATCCGCTGTTATTTTTGCTCTATCTCTTCTCGTTTAGAAGTTATGGCCATTTAAAGAAAAATTGTCAACTTTGTCCGATTGGCTTAAAATTTGGCACGATTGTAGCTGACGACGCCTTTGCTTCGAATCCGTTGTTATTTTTGCTCTATCTCTTCTCGTTTAGAAGTTTTGGCCATTTAAAGAAAAAAATGTCAACTTTGTCCGATTGGCTTAAAATTTGGTCCTATTGCAGCTGACGACGCCACTGATTCGAATCCGTTGTTATTTTGCTCTATCTCTTCTCGTTTAGAAGTTATGGCCATTTAAAGAGAAAAATGTCAACTTTGTGCCGATTGGCTTCAAAATTTGGTCCTACTGTAGCTGACGACGCCAACTTGGATTCGAATCCGTTGTTATGTTATGCTCTACCATCTTCCCGGTTAGAAGTTATTGGCCATTCAAGAAAAAAATGTCAACTTGTCCGATTGGCTTAAAATTTGGTCCTATTGTAGCTGACGACGCCACTCGATTCGAATCCGCTGTTATTTTTGCTCTATCTCTTCTCGTTTAGAAGTTTTGGCCATTTAAGTAAAAAATGTCAACTTTGTCCGATTGGCTTAAAATTTGGTCCTATTGTAGCTGACGACGCCTTTGATTTGAATCCGCTGTTATTTTTGCTCTATCTCTTCTCGTTTAGAAGTTATGGCCATTTAAAGAAAAAAATGTCAACTTTGTCCGATTGGCTTAAAATTTGGTACTATTGTAGCTGACGACGCCTTTGCTTCGAATCCGCTGTTATTTTTGTTCTATCTCTTCTCGTTTAAAAGTTATGGCCATTTAAAGAAAAATGTCAACTTTGTCCGATTGGCTTAAAATTTGGTCCTATTGCAGCTGACGACGCCACTGATTCGAAATGTGGTTATTTTTGCTCTATCTCTTCTCGTTTAGAAGTTATGGCCATTTAAAAGAAAAAAATGTCAACTTTGTCCGATTGGCTTAAAACTTGGTCCTATTGCAGCTGACGACGCCACTGATTCGAAAATGTGGTTATTTTTGCTCTATCTCTTCTCGTTTAGAAGTTATGGCCATTTAAAGAAAAATGTCAGCTTTGTCCGATTGGCTTAAAACTTGGTCCTATTGCAGCTGACGACGCCACTGATTCGAAAATGTGGTTATTTTTGTCTATCTCTTCTCGTTTAGAAGTTATGGCCATTTAAAGAAAAAATGTCAACTTTGTCCGATTGGCTTAAAATTTGGTCCTATTAGCTGACGACGCCTTTGCTTCGAATCCGCTGTTATTTTTGCTCTATCTCTTCTCGTTTAGAAGTTATGGCCATTTAAAGAAAAAAATGTCAGCTTTGTCCGATTGGCTTAAAATTTGGTCCTATTGCAGCTGACGACGCACTGATTCGAAAATGTGGTTATTTTTGCTCTATCTCTTCTCGTTTAGAAGTTATGGCCATTTAAAGAAAAAATGTCAACTTTGTCCGATTGGCTTAAAAATTTGGTCCTATTGTAGCTGACGACGCCTTTGCTTCGAATCCGCTGTTATTTTTGTTCTATCTCTTCTCGTTTAAAAGTTATGGCCATTTAAAGAAAAATGTCAACCTTTGTCCGATTGGTTTAGAATTTGGTCCTATTGCAGCTGACGACGCCACTGACTCGAAAATGTGGTTATTTTTGCTCTATCTCTTCTCGTTTAGAAGTTATGGCCATTTAAAGAAAAAAATGTCAACTTTGAGCAAAATCCTTTGGGGGTTTCTCAGTTTCAGGATGCACCAAAAAAAGCAAAAAGAGAAGTTGTTTCCAGCCGATGACCTCGGAAATGTTGCACAGCGTTATTATCTTCACTTCAGTTGAGACAATTCTGCTTGTTTACGCACCCATTCAATCAAAAATGGGCTGTATAGGAGATCAAAATTTTCAATTTTGAATACACTTCGCGAACGGAACCATTGGTTAGGTTAAAAAAGTTTCAATTTGTTGTAGGGTATCCATAATGGAATGTCAAACCAATCTGAATAAAAAGCAACTATCAGCTTTTAAATGGGTTGTCAAATAAAGCAGAGTTGTTCAACTTAAAGTTGTGAATCTCTAAAAAAAACACTCTGTATATATATTTGTAATATTTTAAGTAAGCATCAGGAATGCTATTCTGAACTACTGAGATATTGGAGCTACAGCTTTTCTTAAGATCAAGATCTGTTCGTAATGGTATAATAAATTTTGAAATCTTAAGAAGTTATGTATTCTATGCAGTTAAGAAAAAGTGAAACAACGCACTTGTAAAGTGAAATTCAACACATCAAAATTTGTGGATTTTTTGGGTTTCTTGGAAGGTATATCAATCACAATAGCATCCTAACAATTTCATTATTTGGCTCATGATATACTCTAAACTCTTTAAATCGATAATCAAAAAGTCAATCGATAGTAGGACTTTTAAAAGTCAAACCTCAATTATACATAATTTTATGGCATCTACAATAAATCACGATAGGTTTTCAAGGTTTGCAAATCTGAAATTGCGTCAAATCTAAAAGCGTTAATAACAAGAGGTAAGAAATAGACCAGTATTTTCCAGATTAAACGAATGAGTCTTTTAGTTTGTGTTAAAAGATATTATTTTCGGTACAAATACAAATTTTTGATAAAGTAACGCTGTTAAAAAAAAACTTTATTTGATATTTTGCATCCATTCAGGATTCCATTAATTCAAACCTGATATAATTTTTACTTCTAATAGATCTTGAAACGGTTAATAACTTACTGCTTTCACCAAGGAAATCAGATTCTAGCCGCTTAGATTTAATTTTTGAAAATACTTAGGAAATATGTCAAACATGTTAAATTTCCTATCAAAATTATTCTAAAAAGTGATTAGCATAGCCAATACTGTATTGATTTGCTTAAAAATAGCTCAAATATAAAATAAAAATAAATTTTTTAAATATTTCTGTTTACCAAACAATAATAATAAATCAAAATAAAACTTACCTTTATGCAATATAGTGCCCGTGTATTAGTAACCTAAAAAGATAAAAAGATAGAAATTAGTATGGTAAATTATTTTAGTTATAAAAAACTGATTGTAGAGTATACTATACAAATTTACATAATCAATTAGCTGCAACGTTTTCAACAAGTAAAAGCCTGTACGCAGCAACCGGAAACGCTTACGAACAAACAGTGATTTGAAAGAAAAGTTTCACAAACTTCTATTTACCAACATAATACTTCGCTTCCAAAGTTAATCTGCGGCATATTGCTCTCATTTTATATTTTAGATCGTTCGCACTAGCACAAAAGGCTTTCGGACAGCTGTGTACTGGCCTTAAGAAAAAAGTATACCGCTTAGATTTGTATAAAAACTTTTTTGTTATCATATTCCTATTGGAATAGTGTTCATTAAATGTCTTCAACCGTTTCTAATTAGCTTACCAGCTTCTTTTTAAGCAGTTGCAGAGCATCTCCTATTCGCATATCAAGTTAAGTTTCCCCGTCAACTTTTATTTTGTTAATCTTGAGTTATTTCCCATAAAATTTCCAGGCTGTGCAAAACCTTCACGCTTCATTCAATTTGATGAGCGTTTGACATAGCTTAGGTTTGGGAACATTAAAGAGATGCCTTCAGTCCCAGTCCACGCATGTGTCTGTGTGTTCCTCCGTGTCCTTTGGGCATTGACACGGGCACGTCCAAGTGACCTGATGGCCAAGTGCGGTCTGTCAGTTGTCTGTCAACGAACTTGGTAAGTTGTTCATAGGTCTCTGCCATGGTGAATCTTGGGGCAGATGTTGGAAGACCATCAAATTTTAGTGGCAAAAACAAAACAAAAAAGGACTAGTTCTATTTAAAGAAAACTATAATGTATTCTATTCATAATTTAAACATTGTTCATCTGATTTTGGTGGGAATGTTTTTTGACAGTGAACAATTTTTTACTGAAAGATAAAAACGAAAATTTATATTTGAGTCTATAACCGATTTTTGTTACTGTACCTAAGAGAAATAATTGTGTGTACGTATAAGGTTCTTGGTATATCTTACTTATAAAAATGGATCATAAATTTGAACTGTACAGATTTTTAAAGACATGCTTTATCTTTGGCTGAAGGTAGCAGCTGCAAATTGGAGAAAAGCTAAGAAAAGTTGACAATAAAAATATACCTTTATTCAGGCCTAAATAGATAGAGGGAAAGTGGATTTTCCAGGACCCGGATTTAAGTTCTATGGCCCTGACTGTATTTAAAATGCATGGGTAGTTGTCTAGAGTAATGCTGTCGGTAAAATTTAAAGATAAAAAGGAAATTTAATAGACACAAAGTGATGTCCTTCATTCTGACTTATGATGGTAAAATCGAGTCAAAGGTCTTAAAATATTAGGAAAGTCACAAAATCGGTGAAAATGATCCTGAAGAATGTGAGAATGCAAGTTCAACATTATAAATATACAGATAATAAATGTAGAAAGACTTTGCAAGAAACAAACGAGATCTCATCTCACAATGCCAACGATTTAAAAAAGAAGACTGAAATATAGTAGTGTAATTAATAGCACAGGTCTAAAAAGGTCTTGTCAGGATCTGAGATATTTGAGACTTGTTCTACTTTTGAGGTTATGTACAGGATGTAAAAAATTAATACCGTTCGAAGTAACGAAATATATCAATTTGACTTCATTCGCATTTGCATTAAGTCTTTGAAACGAAAATTTTTACGGTTTAATTTCCTTTGAAAATTTACACGTGGGGTTTATTTTTATGACTTTACTACTGAGCCTGGCAGACGTTGTCCCGCCCAAACTTTTCAAATACTCTTAAAGTGTATAAACATCGTAAGATTCTCTAGTCAGCTTATTTAGACAATCATGCAATTTTTGGATTAGTTGACTTTCATGACACTCTAAATGTCTAAAAGCCAAATGGACGAACTTAAGTATTCTTAAGAGAGCTCGCATCTCTAATAAACTCATGCCCCACAAAACCTACAATTCAACCCCTTGCGACAACGCTTCTGTTCTCGCTTAATGTTCAATACCCGATATTGAACAATTTTCTAAAATGCTATATTCACGATATTCACGAAAATGCGTATATCTCACAAACCAATACACACAAAGATCGCAATAGGCTTAAAACCTCCGTATTGACAACCTCTAACTCACACAGAAATCAGATTTGAAATTCATCGTTGTATTCATGAGAACATCCGTAACACGTAAAACATAAGTTTCTTTTATATATAGAGATCATAACTTTTTTTTTTTTATGCAGTCGTACAATAAGCTCGATGCTAAAACTTAAATTAAAAAAAAATATTAGGGATGCACAACCTTGTCACTTAGGGGTATGAAAAATAGATGTTAGCCGATTCTTAGACCTACCCAATAGGCACACAAAATTTCATGAGAATCGGTCCAGCAGTTTCGGAGGAGAATGGTAACTAACATTGTGACACGAAAATTTTACATATAAGATATACATTAATTTTCAAAAACTAAGATATTAGGGTACATAACCTCAAATATATCAAAATCCAATTCCGCTCCCAGTTTGCATTTTACCCAGCCAATTACTTAGGAAATGATCCTTAGCTTTCCAAGAACTAGATCATGTTGACCTGTGTAATAAAAACTGCTTTGCTTTTTCTTTATTTTTACCAACTATAAGACCTATTTAGAATTTAAATTAACCTTAAAAATAAAAAAATTTCAAAATCATCATTTTACCATTTAATAAAATATTACAAACTAAAGTCACGGCGTATTACAAAATCTTTAATTCTAAATCTAAATATCTAACTGGTTTTTCCATTTTTCAGTATTTTGCAAACTATTTTAAGTAAAAAAAAAACAAAAGCAATCTGACTACGTTGCATTGAAAAATTAGATAAAAAGTAAAATTCTCGTTCACCACGAAATTTTCTTCTATTTCCGCCCCCATTGTCAAGTTATTTAAAGTCCGAATATTTAAAGTAACAACAATGGAAAATATTCTAGAAAGGTCGAATGCTAAAATATGCAAAGCTAGCTGCCCCTTGCAACCCTGCTGCGGTTATCGAGTGCAATCGAACTGAACAATGTCAGTGGGTTGCGGCTTTTTAGAATGAATGGAAACGGGCCGCAGCCGCCGCTGCCGCCGCCGCAGCAGATAAACAAATCTTGTCTATGGATTTTCAAATACGCAACGGAAAGAATTTAAAATTCAATTCATTCCAAGTGAAGTTCGGATTAAGCCTGTATATGTCCGTGTGTGTGTGTGAGTAAGCGTGTGTAAGTGTGTAGGTGTAGGTCATGTATACGATTTGAATAATGTGCGGCAATTATAATTTCTAATTCTGACGTCTGTAACACAAATACCTAGCTGTTAAGAGCGCGCCTAACGTTCTTACGCTCTTAATTTACTCTTTACTCTTAACATGCTGCCCGTGAGCTAACGGCACACAAGTTCGAATTTTCGAACTTCCAGTTGCGGCGCTCACAAAAAGCTTGCGCTCTGGCGTACTTCTCTCTCTAGCTCTGGCTCTCCGAGTGCATGGCAGAGTCAGAGCTCGACGAGTTGTCGGGAATTGTTGGCATTTTAACCTTTTGGTGCCTTGCTGCAGTGCCAGTCCTTAAAAGTATGCTATACGAGAGCTAACTGAAGGTCAGTAATTGATTAATATGCCAAGGCATCAATTATGTATGAAGTTCCAGCCAGCATAAACATCAACAACAACAACAACACCCACACCAAGAAGCCTAACAAGGACAACAACAAGCTAGGATAATTATTAGTGCTACTATTCCTATCTCTTTAGCTTAGAAGCGAAATCAAAGCGCATTAACTACTAAGAGTCTAAGACCAAAGCGGAGATTGAGATTGAAATTAAAGCAACAATTTTCCGAGCGTCTGTGCGGAAGGAAGCCTTAGAGTATTCAATGTAGGAGCTCCAGCACACACACCCACACACACACACGCATATTCAGTGGCATAGATAGCATCTTGGAATGGGGGCCTTTTGCATTACTTTACCCCCTGTCACCCTTAGGGTCAGGCGTACTCTAGTTTTGTGACAAATGTATTACAGATAGTACGAGAGATGCTGTACCGTAAAAGCCTTAGAATAGTAATCTATTTTTTAGATCTACATATATGTTATCTTTTTTAAACGTAAAACTTGAAAAAAAAGGGTAAGGAGCTGGCTGACATGACGAGAAACTGTTTTTTTTTTTTTTTTGTTAAAATTTGGTCAATCTGTAGTACAAAGGCATTATAGCACCTAAGTGTAAAATGGCAACAAAATCAAAGCTGAAGAGAATTCAAACGCTCCTCAATAAAGCTCTGCGCCAAATAGAAGATGCTTCTTGGTATATTAAGAATAGAAATCTATATAAACACCTTTACAAGGGTTTCATAGGGAACACCATTAACAATCTGATGGGAAGATACGAAAGTAGATTGGAAGCACTTACAAATTCGTGGGCCTGTGCAAGAGCCGCTAGACGGTCAAGTCGAAGATTAAAAAGGAAACAGCCTTCGAATCTAAGAAACCGAAAAATTAAGTAAAAATTGTAAATTTAAAATTTACAAAATTCTCACAATTTTATTGTTAATCATTTAAATAATTTTTGTTTGTTTAATTGTAGCTAATTTTGTAAATAATCCTTTTCAGATTTAATATTAAGTTTACAAATAGAAAACCGCCGTTTTTTCTCATGATTTGAAACTTTATTGTAAAAAACTCGTTACATACTCATTCTTCAAAATAATTTCCTTTGTTAGCCACAACTTTTTCCCATCTTTTTGGCAGCTTCTGAATTCCTCGTCGGAAAAATTGTTCTTCTTTTGACGCCATCCACGAATCGATCCTTGACTATTTCGAAAGAACGAAAGTGCTGTTCGGCCATGTCATGCGTCATCATACGGAATAAGTAAAAATCAAAAGGGGCGATCTCAGAAGAGTACGGCGGTTGGGGTAGGATGTCCCATTTCAAAGTTTCCAGGTATGTTTTCACTGCCTTGGAAACATGTGGCCGAGCGTTGTCATGTAGAATTATGACCTTATCGTGTCTTTCCGAGTATTGCGGGCGTTTTCCTTCAACTTTCGACTCAGGAGTATTAGTAGCGTCCGATACAGGGTTCCTGTAATGGTTTTGCCTGGATGCAAGAGTGCATAGAACACTATGCCGAGCTGGTCCCACCAAATACTGAGCATCAGCTTCGAGCCATGAATGTTCGGAGTTGTTGCATGGCCGGGTAGCCCCACGATTTTTTTCGCTTCGGGTTATCATAGTGTATCCACTTTTCATCGCCGGTCAGGATTAGATGCAAAAAACTCTTTCTGTTTTCTCTGAATCATTCCTAAGCTTTTTAAGCGATGAGAAACGGCTTGCTGAGTCACGCCCATTAAATTTGCAAGTTCCTGTTGCGTTTTACAACCATCTTCATCCAGTGAAGTTTCTAATTCTGTGTTCTGACCTTTTTCACGGGTCCGGGACGATCCTTGTCTTGCACGTCATATTCGTAATTTTTAAGCTTTTGAAATCATTCCCGACACGTTCTTTCACTAATACAACTTTCAACATAAGTTTCTAGAATCATTCGACGCGCTTGAGCTTCATTTTTTTCGAATGAAATGCAAAAAGCAACACTTCCCGCAAATGATCCTTGTTCGGCTCATAATTTTGGCATTTTCGCACACGAACAAAACAAAGCACAGTAAAAATGGACAAGCGAGAATCTGTGGGTTTGACCGATGCCTCAGCTGGTAATGTATCGATTTTGTTCATATTTATCGACCGATTTCTATTTTTTCTATTTGTACACCCAATATCATTTATAACATCATAATTTTCTTATTGAATTATAACCATATTTCTAAGTAGGATAATTGCCAATAAATTAAAAAAAAAAATGGCGGACGTAAAGTCGGACGCGGACGACTTTAGGATACCCTGTACCACTAGCTTGTAATAAAGTCCGACTTCTTCACAAAAAACCAAAAAGAGAAGAATTTTTAAGCGAAAATTTTTTTTTGACCGATCGTTCCTATGGGAGCTATATGATATAGTCAACCGATTTCAATAAAATTTCACACAGTGCTTAAATACCTTCAAAAAGAAGAATGCCAAATTTATTTCAAATATCTTTACAAACAAACAAAACACATCGAATTTTGTATAAAAAACGTGTTTTTGGACCGATTGGTCCTATGGGAGCTATATGATCAAGTCAAACGATTTGGATTAAATTTAGTACAGTGCTTAGGAACTATAAAATACTCGCGAATGTCAAATTTGGTCCCAATATCTTAACAAACAAGCGAAACACAACAAATTTTGTTAAAAATCGATTTTTTGGAAGATCGGACCTATGGGAGCTATATGATATAGTCAACCGATTTTGTTCAAATTTGGCACATTGCTTAAGTGGTCTAAAAAATTTCCAAACGCCAAATCTGGTTACGATATCTTTATTAAAAAACGAAATATAGCGAATTTTTCTTTAAAAAAAGTTATTTTGGCCGATCGGTCCTATGGGAGCTATATGATATAGTCAACCGATTTCGATCAAATTTGGTACAGTAATTGGGAACTATAGAAAGTAAAACGTTTCGAATACCAAATTTGGTTACGATATCTTCATAAACAAACGAATTATTCATCTAAAACGCTTTTTTTTGTCGAGGTCGTCTCAAACACCCCCATGGGAGCTATATAATTTATCCCCGATATCAAAAAAATAAAATAAACTTGCCTCCTATGGAATAATATGGGATCTAATGTGAAAGTTTGGTAGCTCTAGCTCTTACCATCTCTGAGATCTAGGCGTTCACACGGACGGACAGACGGACAGACGGACATGGGTATATCGACTTCTCTATTCACCCTGATCATATTTTAGGTAACTTTGGGGTATCTCCGACGTCTCCTTCTATATGTTACATACATTTTCGGCTTGCACAAACTTAATATACCCTTGGTACCATACGGTACAGGGTATAAAAAGTCAATTTGGCGCCCTTTATCGCTCAAGATATGAATTTAGAACAAGTCTGAACGTCTTATAATTTGAGATGAATGGACTCAAACATTTTTCATAATATCGAAAAACCATACGAAGGTTGGTAACCTCCTTTCTGGTTTTGGATTTTTCAAGTGAATTCTTTATTTCCAGCTAAGCGTTTCGTTATAAGTTTTGCCTGAGATTCATGTCCAAATACTCATGGATAGATCTTTTTAATGAAACAGAACATTTTTATGCCAATAAAAACCTTAATTAATTGGGTAAAGCTTTTAATGCTTATTTAAAAATAAATGATTTTTATAATCTAAAAACCCTTTCTTTGTCCCAAGCTTAAGGTTCTGGAAAATTGGATGGAAATAGTATTTTTGTATTGTTACTATTTTCTAAGAAAAAAACTATCTTTCAAAGCAAAGTAAATATCATTTGAAAGGTTGAGAAATTAAACGAAATTAAAATTATTAATATTTAAATGAGACAATCTTACCGTGGATTGTCTTCTGAATTCTTGTACATATTTTCAGAGCATTAAAACTTCTTCGGATCGCAGACCCCAGCTGAATTAGTTGAAACAACCTCAGAATCTTATATTTTGAAAATATAGGACTTTACTACAGCAACAAAATTAAATTTAAATTAAAAGTATAATTATTTTGCGAGAGTTAAAATTTTTACATTATTTTACGGAAATCAGAATACCCTTGGGGTTCCCAAGCAGAATAAAGTAAAAGAAAGGAAAATAATATTGTAGACCCAAACTATCCTTGCAAAAATACAGTAAATACAAAAGTTTTGTTAAACCTAACTAGAAAATCATTCACATTTGTACACTCCGAAAATCTCATATGTTGGCAAATTTTGCCTGCAAAACGTTAAGTCGAGCCATTGGGAATGTTAGGTATATTTCGTTTTTATAATCCCAAAGTTTTTATTCTAATGCTTGGCTAAACAGAGGTGGCGCAATTATAAAATAAGGTGAACATTGTGGTCCGTCATGCTTTTTTCTGCTTGTTACATATGTAAGTAGATTCCAAAAATCGTACTGTAGATACTTGAGTCTGCAGATAAGGGGTATATAAATCTAAGTTAGCAAAATTTCGGAATAAAAGTTATAAACAAATACCACAAATTACTCTTTTATGTGGATTGAAAAAAATACAAAGAGAAAAAAGTGGTTTTTATGAAAGTGCATCATGAAAATATAAATTTTGATGACGGATTTTGGTCTGCCAATTTCGAAAGAAATTGTTGTTTTTTGCACATTTGCGTTAATCCCTCGTGACTACGTCACTGCGCTCATTTAAACCCCACGCTTCTACACATACGTGCAATTGATAATGACTTAATTAGTTTTTACAATAAACGACCTTACCCACGCACACACGCACACAACCACACACACGCACATATGAAAACACATCCATACACATCCACACACATTTACACACACCCACACACACACACATTAACACAAAAGGAAAGCAAAGGGCAGCTGCTGTTCGTGTGCGCCAAACCATAAAGGCCAAAACTTTTCATAAAGGATTTAGTCCGAAACTTTTTCGGGCAAGGATGCAAATCTTTATATACTACATGCATACGTACATACATGCATAAATATATTATTGCCTTTGGGGCGAAAGGATTAAAAATTTCGTTGCCCTTCTTACTGATGACTGTCGCCTTTACGACTGCCTTGTGGGCGTGGCAGACCACATTGCGTAGTTATGCGTGTCCTTACGCATTGCTGACTTTTATAGTTGCCAAAAATATATGTATAGAGCTTTTTGGTACTGCTACGAACTATAATAAAACAACAAGAACTATTACCAGACTAAAAATACGTAACGGCCTTAAAGTCGCAAGTCCTGTAGGAAAACGCTTTACAGCAAATATATATATATATATACTACATACAAGTGTATGTCCTATCAAGTAGCCAAATGTGAAAATATATTTCAAATGATATGTAGATTTTCGTATAAATGTGAAAATAAGCAGACATTTGGGTAAACATTTGGCATATATAAAAATATTTTTGCATACTTTTTGTGCTTCAGCAAAAATGTTTTTTTTTTTTTGTGAAATGTAAATCATCAGAAATCACCAGAAATCCCTTTCGGGCAGATTTCAAGCCAACTGTAATTGAGCCCAAAGTAATGTCGTCGATTAGATGTATTAAGGTATGGCAGCTTTGGTTATCTATCACAAAAACGTGACTATCCTTACTTAAAGATA
>JBAMAX010000290.1:0-16031 GCA_037043745.1 Chymomyza amoena
TCTAAGTAAAAGTATTCGTTAAAAATGTAATACAGTTGAGGCGGTCCCCGACTTTGGAATATCCTGTACCTTTTCTCTCGAAAAATTTTTTTCTGCATAATCCTACTTAGAACTTTTCAATTGAAATTAATTTTTTTTTGTGATATTCGATATTTATACCTATAAGTTCCGTAAATTATTACCCATTGTGATGCAACTGGAAAGTTACGTCAAAGAATCTATTTAAAATATATGGGGTAAGTTTCAAGTTGATATGTTGATGAGTGTGGGAGAAAATACGGAAAATCGTTTGAGGGGATAAATGTGGATTTGTTCATTAGAGCCACATGAATCAGCTTACCAAAAATTGTGATTCGAGGTCATTTGTAACCATAATTAGGTAGAGTCAAATTTTGAAGGAGTTTATAGCTAGGGGCAAGGGGAGGTACAATTTGTATATATTTGACTATAACTTTTGCTGTATTTGTGCGATTTTTTTGATGTATGGAACCATAACGCTTCGCGCTGTTAAATTTCAGATGAAAATATTAAACGGTGTGGCCAAAAACCGCGAAAATCTACTGCGGGGGATTGGGAAAAGATATTGACAAGATTCAACAAACTTCATCTTTTGAGGAAATATGCTCACCTGCTGGTGCCTCTAGCTCTCTAGTCTCCGAGATCTATGCGTTCATACACACCGACGGACTGACGGACGGACATGGCTCAATCGCTACCCGAGGTTATGATAAGCATTTTGGTAGGAAGGACTTGCGCTCTGCCGCGCCTTCTTGTGTCCATTATATACATTGCACAAATCTAGTATACCCTTTGTACCTGTAGGGTATAAAAATATAAAGTTTTCTTTACTTGAACCTAGTTTTTTACCAGGTGAACTTAATATGTTAATTTATAGTGCAAGAAATTTAGAGCTATCCTAACACATTGCACAAATTAAATCATGAATTTATTAGATTAATTAAATAATTTAAAAAACTATTATCTTCGTCATCTTGAGACGATCATAACGCTTTTTCAATACTTTAGCTCATCGTCATTGTGTGGACATGACAACCCGCTCTAGGGTTACGACGGACCTCAGCGGCTCTCGCCAGGCACCTATGTTTTGTGGTGCTTTGGATTGGTTCTCCTCCATTTGATCTCTCCATCGGATTCGTGCTGGTCCCCTTCGTCTTCTTTCGTCGGCTCTCGCTTCGAATACCTTTTTCGCTTGAGCATAGTTATCCATACGTACGACATGGCCGAGCCAGCGCAAACGTTGTATTGTGATGCGCTGGACAACATCTATGTCGTCGTAGAGCTCGTACAGCTCGTGGTTCATCCGTATGCGATAGTCGTTCTCAAAAAGTATGGGACCGAAGATTTTACCAAGAATTTTCCTGCATCTGTCCGTGACACAACCCATGCTTCTGTGCCGTATAGAAGCACGGGCAAGATGAACGTCTTGTAGAGTGTTAGTTTTGTTGTTCGAGAGAGGTCTCTGCCGCACATCTGCTTCCTGAGACCATAGTAACACCTATTGGCAAGTGGGATTCTTCGTTTTATCTCCAGGCCAAGGAACGTGAATTCCTCGACCACTTCAAAAGTATAGCAGACCGCTGAAACATGGGAGCCCGGCGCCGTGCGTCTCTGTTCATAGACAGCATATTCTTCATCTTGCCCTCGTTTATCGCTAATCTCACTTTCGCTGACTCCTATTCGATTGCGGAAAATGCAGCAGTAACATCTCGCTTACAAAGCCCGAAGATATCGATACCATCAGCGTATGCAAGAAGCTGGATACTCTTGTAAAAAATAGTGCCACTCCGATGTACACCGGTCTTCCGCAGTACCCCTTCCATCACGAAATTGAAGAGTTCACATGATAGAGGGTCGCCTTGTCTGAAACCTCGAACAGTATTGAAAGGTTTGTAGAGGTCCGTTCCTACCTTGACAGAGCTGAGAGGGCCGCTCAATGTCATTCTGCAAAGACGAATCAGCTTTGCAGGAACACCGCACTCAGACATGGTGGTGTATAGGCGATCCCTTATGGGGCTTTCGAATGCAACTTTGTAATCGATGAAGAGATACTTACCTATTCAACCCTAAATTCTTAATAAAAAGGAACTCTAATACTGTAGCAAAGAGAATATTAGATATGTTCAGACCGTTGGACTGAAACTCACGAACTAGCTCCCATGACCCTCAGTTTGAGGGGTATTAAACAGCAAAATGCTAATTGCTTTCACTAAAATAATTTCCCACACATGTTTTGATAGCTTTGCAATAGCTGCTGGACATGATCAAAATGAAAGACAAGCCAAAAACTGCCTTTAACTAAGAAATTTCCATTACAATCCGCTTAACTTTTGCTACACGAAATTCATTAAAATTTTGCATTTTGTAATTTTTATTTGAACAACGTACAAAAGCAAACTAAAGTAAACATTCCAAACTTTGTACAACTAATGAGCCTAGAGTGTATTTACTTATTTGCTATTATGCTTTAATTTAGCTTGCACAAAGCTAAGCACAACAAGGCGTATACGCAATATGTAAAGGCATTAAGTATACGTAATGCGAAATGATGCGAAATTAAGCTAAAAGAGAGAGGGAGAGAGAGGGAGAGTCAATTGGTTTGTTTTATGCGTTGACAAGCTGCTAATTAATATTAAACTCATTTAGTCGTCGGCATTGAAATGCCAAAAGCAGCAGCAAATATTCGATTTGAAGCTGTCCAGCTGCTGACAGTCCGACAGTCAGACAGTCGCTAAATCCGACAGTCTGACACGCAATGGCAGAAACAAGAGTGAGGTCCTGGGTTCTGGTCTTTAGTTTTTGTACGTCGTTCTTGTTTCATGTCGCGTTTTATTCACAGCTGTTTGAGACCGGAGATGGGCATGGGCTTTACTATAAAGAAGCCAGACCAAATCATTGGGAATATTATTCTATTTGGTCTAAAGATCATATGTAAAGATGTTTTTTGTGTTTTTAAAATAATATTTATAAACTAATTCATATCTACGCCACGTTATTTCAGCGTCACGCGTGACACGAATAAACTTAATCATCACACACCCATCGCTATATACACCCATCGTACTAAATAGTTAAGCCCATTATTTAGTATAGCACATAACCTCAAAATATACACACGCACACACTGCCATGTGTACGTGTTTGGATGGCTTAATGAGCAGAAAGTGAAACATAAAATAAATAAATTTGTATTAGGCTCAGGCTCTGAATATAATTCATACAAAATGACGTTTAAATTCAAGCAAGTTACATGCAAAACAACTCACTCTGCTGTTCATTTAACATATTACGCATACGCAACGTATATCAATGCTAAATATATGTAATTACAATTGATGCTGATTGCAATTCAGTGCATGCATGAGTGCGAAAACTAATTAAAATGTTTATCAACTTTCCGATTGTCACACCTTTGTTACGTGATTTTGTTTCACCCAATCGCATAATTTGCATTTTACCTGGATTAAGGATGCCTTTGAGTGCAGCAGGAGCAGCCTCTCCTGCAGCAACAACCTCAGCTACGCTTTGTATTTTGATCCAAAGTCATTTGGCGCTATGACGTTACCTTCACTTTTGATGTGCTCCAGCCAGGGTTGCCTTTGACACTTAATAGCTAGTTGCTTTGATGGGCATGAGCGTAGTAAGCTAGATGACGTCATAAAATTACATATGCATAATAACAAAGGGTTATATGGAAAAGCTTTAGTTTATAGAGAAAGTAAATATATACGAGTATAAAATTTTTTGTTTATGTTTGGGGAAGAATACATTTCGTCTAGAACATTAAAGAAATCTGGCATCTAACATCCAAATACAAGTATCATAATCGTGTCCAGCTGGCTTGTCATTTGGAATTGAACACCTGGCCATGAAGTGCAATGCCAGCGGCACAGGCAACCTGGGACTTACGCAAATAGCTTTAAGGAGGAAACCCGAAATACATTTTGCGGTTTTTACATAAACATATATCAGGGTTGTCAATAGAGACGCTACAAAAGTAAACCGATAGGGACAGCAAACGACGCCATATTTTTCCCGCTCTCTTGACATTTCTCTACAGTAAGGTTTGCCTTTTCATCATGGAAAGATATACGATCCAACGAGTCGATTGTTAAAATTTAATACCAAAATTCGGAGTCAGTGGCCTCAACTTTAAGGGCGCTACGTCCAATTTATGGTCGTCATAATTGTCCTGCCATATCAACAATTGAGCGTCTAATGGAAAAAATTGAATCAACAGGCACAGTACAAAATGTTCCCGTAGTGTCGAGAATATTGCTGTCGCTACCGCATCAATTGAGGAAGACCCAAATCAGTCTCTCACACGTCGTTCTCAAGCGTTGGGCATCTCTGTGACATCGTTATGTCGAATTATGCGAAAAGATCTTGGCCTACATCCTTACAAGATCAAATTGACGCAAGAACTGAAGCCGCTTGACCACCAGAAGCGTCTTCTGTATGTTCGTGAATTGGGCTGAGCAACAACTTGAAAATGATCGGAATTTTCATCGAAAAATCATCTTCAGCGATGAGGCTCATTTCTGGCTGAATCGCTGCATCAATAAGCAAAATATGCGTTATTGGTCAGGTAGCAATCCACAAGTACTCCATGAGTCACCATTGCATCCCGAAAAAATTACGGTTTGGTGCCGTTTATGGGCCGGCGGCGTCATTGGGCCGTACTTCTACCGTGATGATGAAGACCGGCACGTTACTGTGAATAGGAATCGCTACCGCTTAATGATAACCGAATATTTTTGGACCGAATTGGATGATATGAACTTGGACAATATGTGGTTTCAACAGGACGGCGCCACAAGCCACACAGCGGATGTCACAATCGATTTATTGAAAACCAAGTTTGGTGAATGAGTTATCTCTCGAAATGGCCCATTCAATTGGCCGCCTCGGTCGTGCGATTTGACTATTTCCTGTGAGGCTAGGTCAAGTCTATGGTCTATGCCAACAAGCCAGCGACGATTGATGAACTTCGTACGAATATCGAACGTGAAATTGAAGCAGTATCGGCCGATTTATGCTCGAAAACCGTCGAATTTTGGGTTCAGCGACTGGACTTCTGCAAGCGTGCCCGTGGTGGACATACAAAAGAAATCAAGTTCCATACATGATGGCATCGAATGTACTTTCACAGGAATAAAGAATTTTATTGATATCCAAAACCGTTTTTGTTTTATTTAAAAAAACGCTCTTATTGAAAACACCTTTATAATTATATAGATCGATTTTATGATTGATTGCCAATAGATAATTATTTTTTCTTTTTTATAAGTATTTCCCGTCAGAAGACCCCGTCAGGATTCTCACGGTGTTCTTCCCGTGAGTTACCATGACTTTGAATCTCTTACGGCTGTAGTTGGAGTGGACGGTTTTTGACTGTTTATGCCCTGGTAGCTGTGCCCAGTGAAGCAGTCGTTTGTTTTTCTCCTCTTTTCTCAGTAGGTCCCGTACCACGTGGTTACCAATTCCACAGTGAGGTTCAGGACCGATTAGCGGTGTTGTTGCGCCGGTCCTTTTAAATTTATCTGCCAGCTCATTTCCAGAAATGCTGTAATGTCCTGAAACCTATCCAATCGTGAGCTTATTCCAGGATCCTAATTTATACAGTGACGTTCTTACTTTTTTGACCAGCCTTGATGTGATCTTTGCTTATCTTAATGCCTTTATAGCTGCTTGATTATCAGACAGGATGGAAGTATCCGTGTCATGGCAGTTCTTTTGAAGATTGAATTATGCATATCTTCCACACATAAGCAAAAGTTTTTAAATATTTTTATTATTTTAATACCCTGTTTTTAGATTCATTTCACTATAGTACAAGAAAATTGATAAGCGTTGATTGAAATGAAAAAATATTTTTTAAAAGTTACGCAAATAGTCCGAAAGTCTTGGTTTACTAACTCAATTCAGCTCTGTGATCTGGAATCTTTTGATTTCGTGGCTCCTCAGGGCTCTAATGTAGCGTCAAAAAAAAAACCTGTAGAAAATTAATTATTTTTGTGTTTAACTGAAAACAAATAATCGGAATTCAAGAAAGCTCACAATTCTAACTCTTTGATCTGGCTAACATTTGAAAACTGAAGAGGGAGTCAAATTTTGTGTCTTGTGGTCATCAAAATCTAAGATATAAGACACAAATATTTTAACAAACCATGTTACAAAGCCCCAAAACAATAAAACAAAGCAATTTGACATTTTTTTAATTTATTTGTTTCAGTCAACCATTAACTTCCCATAAAACTGAGATCATGTCCATGGGTGATTTTTGGCACTTTTTGGCATAAGCTGCTGCACAATTTCCACCACGACGCCCAAAACGCTCCGCCGCTTGATAGACATGATCCGTTGTTTTTTCCAACGAGTCCCTAGAACTCGATGGAGTGAGTATAATATGCAGTATCTCCGCCAAAAGTCCGCTTTCATGGCTTAAAGGCAGTGCTGCATGCTCGCAGATGGCTCGCATCATGCAGCTACGTCCAGGTAGACCCGCATTTTCCAAAACCATCTCTACGGCGCGATAAACGACCCAACGATAAATAGCAGCGTAATCATATGCAGTCAATGGACTTGATTCTTGGCTAAGATCATTATCCTCGTTTTCACGTCCCGTAATGGCTTGGGGTCGCAGATATTTATGCGTTATCTCACTGGCATTGATGGGCAGAAAGTACTCAGTTTTTAGCACATAGCCTGAGGTTATGGACTCGAAATGCAAATCTTCAACAGGTATACCTATGCCACCGATAAACTGCAGGCGCGTGGGCGCAGTTTCCGGAAAGATTAAAGATCTGCTTAGACGTTTTAAATGCTGGTTAACACATAGAACCTGCATCAGCGGGAATACGAAAAAGCAAACGATTGAGTATCTCATGGTACTGAAAGAGTTCTTAACGTGTTAAAAGCCGGCGTGTAACTGATCCGAAGTGCTAGGGCTGCGCCAGTCAAGCAACATTTCGCACCTTAATTGGAGTAAGACTCCGTTCACTTTCTTCTGGCAAACACTTAACACCTTGTTTACTTGGGTCAATAGCATTAAAATTAGTTCAATTAACATCTTGTGGGTAAAGTATGTCTTGTAGTCAAAGCTGTAAGAAATTGGTTTTTGTGATGTTCCCAACGTCAACAATGTAAGAATGGTCTGGAATCTTTATGCCTCCATTGGCAATCGCTTAGTTCTGCCAGATAAACTAAGATGCCTGACGTTAAACATCAAAGAGAGATGTAGCTTCAAAACTCTTTATAAGATTGATAAAAAAAACTAATATAGGTATATGGTAAAGTATTAATTAATACTAGGTTAGGTAAGGTTAGGTTAGCTCAGATAGCGACTGAGATCACCCAGAGACCATGAGGTCCATTGTGTTCCCTAGTTAAAAGAAGGGGATGAAAGGAATTGAAAAAAGGGAGGGATCACATAAGTCTCTCATGTTGCAGAACCCTTTTGAAGGTTTGACGAAAGCAGCCAGATCTGATATAGGCACATAGTCTAGACTACCCAGATCCTCAAAGAATGGTTTACCCAGAAACTGGGTTCGTCTTCTAAGTAGCGCCGGTCAGTCGCACAGCAGGTGTTGGATGCTTTCTGTCTCTTCCTCATCTCTGCAGCTGCGGCAGAAATCGTGATGGGGAACGTGCAACCACTCAGCCATATTGCCTAGGGTGCAGTGCCTCGTTACAAGGATTACCACCATCCAAGTCCTGTTTTTATGGAAGCGCAGGAGTTCAGATGTTCACTTTGGATCATATCTCGGCCATAGTGACCGGGAGATACGACAACTGGACAACCGAACAGCATGTCCCATTCTCTCTCCGCCAGGGCTCTAGCTGTTTCCCTGATTTGCGATATAACCTCCTGTAACGGTCTTTTTATATCCGTAACCGCAAGGTAAGCTGCCAGCGCAGAGCCGCTCGTTGCCTCGTTGCCAGTGACACCTGAGTGACCCGGAACCCAGCAGAGGGTTATTAAGTGGTGATGGATGAATTAATACTAAATATGTTTGTTTTTTTTAATATATTTTCACTTAATATAGGAAGCTATGAATAAAACAAAAATGTATTCCACATTATAAACACGAAAGTTATTGGGAACTTACTTCAAATCGTACTTCTGAAAGTGGCATAACGCAACCACAAAATAAATTTTTAACCACATAAAAAATATCTGACCCACTGTGCGTATTCTAGAAAAGAGGCCATAGTGAACATTTGTAGAAAGTGCAAAATTTCAAACAGCTAAAAATTTTAACCCTGTTTAATTTAAAGAATTTAATCCCTAACTTCAAATATCACTGAAATCATATCAATGGGTGACTTTTGACACATTTTGCCATAGGCAGCTGCACAATTTTTACCACGTCGCCCGCGACGCTCTGCAACTCGATAGATACGATTTGATTTTCTTTCCAGCGTATCCCTAGAACTTGATGGAGTGAGTATAATCTGTAGTATCTCTGCCAAAAGTCCGCTTTCATGGCTTAGAGGCAGTGCGGCATGTTCGCAAATGATACGCAGCAAGCAGCTACGGCCAGGTAGACCCGCATTTTCCAACACTGTTTCCAGAGCACCATATACGATCCAACGATAGATGCCAGCATAACGATATGCAGTCACTTGATGAGTTTCTGTGTTATCCTTATGCCTTCGTCCTGTTATGGGTTGTGGTCGCAGATACACCTGCGTTAGCTCACTGGCATTGACGGGTAGGAAATAAGCGGTTCTTAGCACAAAGCCCGAGGTAATGGACTCAAAATCAAGATCATCAACCGGTATGCCTATGCCAGCAATAATCTGTAGTACCGTAGGTGCTAAATCCGGAAAGATTAGAGAGTGTCTGAAGCGTGTGAGATGCTCATTGCCACATAAAACCAATTGCAGTTGCAGTACTTGAATGAAAAGTGTTTTCATGGCCCTCATCCGTCAGTTCTTTACTTGTTAAGAACTAGTCTGACACTGAAGTTGGTCAGGCGTGTCTCTACTTAATTGGAGTAAGCCATTTGCGTACACTTTTCCCAGATGGCCAACACTTAGCACTTTCAACACATGAGTGAATAACTTTAAAATTGGTTCAATTAACAGCTGGTTAGAAAGATCTTTATTGATTTAATATTTTAGTAGAAAACTATTTAATACTTTGACCATTAACACTTTAGTAGTATATTACCAAAAAAAACAACTCATAAACTTGAGTTGTTAATAAAAATTCTGCTTCAGCTATTTTTTACATTCTGTGCCATTTTTGGCCATTGCTTCTTTAATTCCTAAGAAAACGAATTTTTCAAGACAAATATAAATATGGCCAAAAAAAATACCATTGCAGCTTTAGTTTGGATTACTTAAGAGAATTGTTTCACCAGAACACACATTTTGATAGCCATAACTCAAACAAGCTCGGATTTCCAGCGCTTTATTTACCAAAACCCATCAACAAAACTCCTCGAGATGCACAGAGACAAAAGTGTGAAAGTAAGTTGAGTTGTCTCTACTTGTAAATTGTAAATATTTTTCAACATTCATGCGATTTCATTTCACATTGTAGTTTACGCAGAGACTGAGTGAGTGGAGACGAACTGTTCCTGGGCATCCCAGCGGCCACAGCCTTATGCGCATCCTTTCCAGTTGTAAATAAAGCGTACAAATGCATGAACTAAAGGATTTCGAAATGTATATAGAAAAATAAAAAAGGAAAATCGTATAAAATGTGTGAGCTTTAGCATTAAGACACTAAGCGCAGTCCTCAACGTCGGCGAGACTGAATTGTGGGTTAAGGATTCAGGCGGATGTAGGACGCAGTGGGGTAGGTTGTCGCGTTGGAATGCCGAGCGGAAGTTATGCCGACAACGACTTGAGTAAGTTAAGTGAATTGCTGTTGAATCAAGAACTGCAGCAGAACACAAGGAAATGACTATGGACCGAGGGGTTGGGATGGTTCAGGGGGTTTAGTTCACGCAATAGTAAGATTAGAAAAACTCAAGAAAAAAAAATAATAATAACGAGTAAGCTTCACTCGTCAAGATGAAGTCAAGGGAAAATATCTACTGGACAAGTCCGGGTTGCTATCATCCACTGCATTCCGTAGCAGCAACAGCTTAGGTGATTGCTTGGCCAGCAGAATAGAATCCTTCTGCCGTTTGCTGCGGATGCCTGCATCTTCTGACACGAGCATCCAGCATGGCTATTTATTGAATAAGCGAATTGAAGTTGAAATGCGCCGCTTGGTGGAACTTTTTATGCAACCTTATTTCCTTCTATGTTGTAGCAGTTGATTTGAGAGCATTAAATGAATTAGATTGGAATAAAAAGCAGAGTGCAAGTAGAACTCAGTAGAACTAGTATTATGTTAGAAATACAAACTATAATACTTTTGTATATGAACAGCTGAAGCGTTTATAGTCGACATAATTTGGTAATATTTAAAAAACAATATTTTTTTGCGAAGCCTCTAGGTAAATTATGTCCACCTTTAAGCTTCCCAGCGATTTTAATTTAGAAGCTGCTTATTAAGACCCAGAAAATCTGTGTCGAGCTAAAAATTTAGGAAAACCCTTTTCGGTGTGCGTTTAGATAGATGGCAGTCGAATCGACTAACAATACAAATTGTGTAACTTTTTTCAAATATTTTTTCAATTCAATCAAAGCTTAACATTTTTCTTGTGTATAATAATAATCACAATTCTAAAAACTTATTTGAAAATTTATGCTTTTGCTTGTAGCATATGTGAAAGATGGGCAGAATTCAGTCCGTAAAAGAACTTCCATGTCAAGGATATTTCCATCCTGTCCGATAATCAAACAGTCATTAAGCAAAGCCAAGATCACATCAAGGCTGGTTAAAGAAGTGATAATGCCACTGGACAGTTGAGGATCCAGGAATAAGCTCACGATTAGGACTTAACAACATTCCTGGAAACGAGTTGGCAGAAAAACTTGTAAGGACCAGTGCAGCAACACCGCTGATCGGTCCTGAGCCACACTATGGGATTGGTAATCACATGGTACGCGAACAACTGAGAATAGAGGAGAATAGCAAACGACTGCTCCACTGGGCACAGATGTCAGTTCCTAAACAATCAAAAACCGTCCTCTCCAACTACAACCGTTAGAGGTTCAAAGTCATGATAACTCACGGGAAGAACACCGTGAGAGTCCTGACGGGAACTTCTGACGGGGCATTGTTATAAAAAAGAAAAAATAATTATTTATTGGCAATCAACCATAAAATCGATCTTTATAATTATATCTAAATACATATGGATTGATCATAAGAACTTGTTTTAGTTGATTTTTTTGCTGTTGCTTAGGAAGACATAGTACTGGGGTAGATAAATTCAAATTCATGATGAAAAAAACTTCATCTCGTTTTTGTGATAATCACCAAGGCGTATCCCTAGTGACCTGGGATCTATGTAATATATACGAATTCCAAAAACATGCCAAGTCCCTAAGGATGGCCTTCCAATATTTACATTTCACACAATTCGAATTTTTGCGAGCATGTTTGTTTTTGGATTTTTTTTCATTTTTGTATAGCGTCTAACTGGATGAACTGTTTCGGGCACAGTCAGCTGCCTTCTCGTTGCCAAGGACACCTAAACCCGGCACCCGAGTGAGGGTGATTGAGTAGTAATCGATGTGATTTAACTTTCATCCAGGCTGTCAATAAGCCTTACCGCTTGCCATATTGCATAAATCTCGACTTGAAAAACGCTACACCAGTCGGAAAGGCGAAAACAAAGTTTCGTAGGAAACTCTTCATCAAAAAAAATTACTTCTGTGCTTTTTTTGGTCTTCGAACCATCAGAATACATCGTCAACTCGTTTTTGCCTACTCGTTGCCAAGGACACTCGACTGCCCCGGTAACCGAGAGGGGATGCTTGAGAAGTAGTCGATGTGTTTCAGCACTTTTGTCTTCGAACCATCAGAATATATCGTCAATTCGTTTCGAATAAAATAAGTTTTAAGCTTCCCAGCTTCTCTCTTCGCAAAAATGGCATTAAAATTGTCGTTCCAGTATAGTGACCCCAGTCCGAGCAAGTATACCTAGCTCACGGAAGATGCTGCTGTGACCCAATATACATAGATGGGATGGAAAGATTCAATACTTGACGTAGCCCCACAGAAAATAGTCTAACGGCGTCAAATCGCACGACCGAGGCGGCCAATTGACTGGGCTATTTCTTGAGATAACACGTTCACCAAACTTGGTTTTCAATAAATCGATTGTGGGATTCCGCGTGTGGCTTGTGGCACCTTCCTGTGGAAGCCACATATTGTCCCAGTCCATATCATCCAATTCGGGCCAAAAATATTCGGTTATCATTAAGCGGTAACGATTTCCATTCATAGTTGCGTGCCGGTCTTGATCAGCACAAAAGAAGAAGTACGCCCAATGACGCCGCCGGCCCATAAACGGCACCAAACCGTAATTTTTCGGGATGCAATGGTGACTCATGGAGTACGTGTGGACTGCTGCCTGACCAATAACGCATATTTTGCTTATTGACGAAGCCATTCAGCCATAAATATGCTTCATCGCTGAAGATGATTTTTTGATGAAAATTCCGGTCATTTTCAAGTTGTTGCTCAGCCCAATTCACGAACATACAGAAGACGCTTCTGGTGGTCAAGCGGCTTCAGTTCTTGCTTCAAATTGATCTTGTAACGATGTAGCCCAAGATCTTTTCGCAAAATTCGCCACAACAACGTCACAGAGATGCCCAACGCTTGAGAACGACGTATGAGAGATTGATTTTGGTCTTCCTCAATTGATGCACTAGCGGCAGCAATATTCTCCACATTACGGGAACATTTTGTACTGTGCCTAAGGATTCAAATTTTTCCACTAGACGCTCAATTGTTGATCTGGCAGGACAATTATGACGACCATAAATTGGGCGTAGCGCTCTTAAAGTTGAGGCCACTCACTCCGAATTTCGGCAGTAAATTTTAATAGTTTCGACTCGTTGTTGGATCGTATATCTTTCCATGATGAAATGGCAAACCTTACTGAAGAGAAATATCAAGAGAGCGGGAAAAAAATATGTCGTCGTTTGCTGTCCCTATCGGTCTACTTTTATAGCGTCCCTATTGAAAGACCCGAAATATTGCTTTACATTTAAGTTAAGCTTGCTAATAATCTTTTAGAGATATGGACTTGCATGCTAGGTTTACTTTGTTCTGACTTAAATGATATAATACATGGTTGTTGGGCTCCAACAGTAGTTTTTAATGTTTAAAAGTTTTCGTAAAATGTAATATGAAACTGGCATTATTTGTCTTGAAAAAATAAGCGTAAAGAGCTTTTTTCCTGAGGATGGCACCACACCGCACCACCCTTCGAGTCTGCCATCCAGCAACACTCAATAACAAACTTACCTCTTGCTGATTTCCGTACCTAACCATGTTACATATCAATAAATTTTAGCCAAAATAAGCGCCAGAATGCACCCAGCAGTAGTTGGTAATAAAACTTTACACAATACCAAGAAATAACTAGCATATGGAAACATATAGGGCCAAAAACTTTTACACCAACTCTTGAACTTGGAGTGCAAGTGTAACATTTTACGAGTATGTGGCTCGTTAAAAGCCACAAGTTCAGACAGCGATTGCCCGGGGATTGCAGGGAGCACCCGCTGGGAGAACCTCAAAGATGACTCTGGTGGGGCGTGCAAAGTGCTTATAAGGATGTGAAAATGCAAATTCGAATTTAAATAACATGAAGTTTGCAGTGATTACACAAACAAGCATTAACACACACAATTTGAATTTATTTGCATATGAATGGAAAACTTTTGGAAATCAATTACATTGACAAACTGACATAAGGCATAAATGGGGGGAAAAAAAAAGAACTTTAATAAGTTGATAAATACTGAAGCTGGCGGCAACATTGCGTATGCGTGATAAGATTTGTTACTACAACTGTTTTTGCAATTGGTAGTAACAGCCACATCTTGACCTCATAGCGTCTTACAATTGCCTCGTTACTAACGCCGACATGCATGTAAATTCCTTACAAAAGTCCTTTCAACGATCCCCCTCGCTGGTTGAATGGCTTAACCCCACAACATCTCCAACGTTTGCTAAATGAATGCATCTTATTTATGCTTATTTAGTTAGGCTAAGTTGTTGAAGACGCCCACAGTTTGGGAGGATTGGAGGCTAGGAACCCGGGGCTGTGCCCTGCATGGCTGAGTGCTTGTAATGAGTTAAAATTTTATGCAAACGACGGCAACATGTCTGCTGGAAAGGAAATGTGTGCACCACATAAACAAAACACTCAAAATGTGTGCCGGGGACAAGCTGCAATTTTCGTGTTTACCAAATGGGATGAAGCTGCTCTGCCGCGACTCTGCTGCTCCACTTAGTTTGAGTGGCATTCAAGTACTATTTTCAAGAGAACTTAAAAACATTTTGCATGTTAAAGAGTAGGTATACCATCAAAGGATTACTTTAAGAAAGCATCGCCACAATTTAAAGATTAATGTCTAATACATGGATTTCATTGGAAGATTTGATGAGTGTATATTAAGCCATATTCCTACATAAGTCTGTCTGCATGAACAACTAGGTGTTCTAAGAGATCTGGACACAACGAATTTCAGAAAAGTAGGCGTTACCTAGCGGATGAATTTACAGCGAAATATACCACGTGCCGAAAAGTACGCTAAGAAATCTACTTAATCTGAGAACAGATAAGAGCTTACAAAAATATGGTGAACGATAAAGTCGAATGCGGCTGACTTTGGGATACCCTACATTAACGCAGCAAAGGAACTGATTTCGTTCCAATGAGCTTAGGAGCTCCACAGATGCTAAAAAGCTCGAAAAGACGTTCTGAAAAGAACTTCTTCCTACAATTTTCAATATAATACCAAAATCTTGGCACAATTTTATAAAAATTTTTTCTTCCTCAATGTTTCACATCTATTCGAGTATGTGTTATTGTTATTCTATGCGAAAGATTTTGAGGTGAAAATTTAGGAACTCCAAAAATGTTTTCATTACAATAGTTTATCAATTTTAAATATTTAAATCTATTTATAAAAGAAACTTATGTTTTACGTGTTACCGATGTTATCATACACGCGTCGATGAATTTCAAATCTGAGTTATGCGTGTATTAGAAGTTGTCAATACGGAAGTTTTAAGTTAATTTCCATATACGAGAGCCATGTCAAAAATTGAACTTGTTCGATGATTTGCACTGGGATCAAACTTTAGAAGATGCTGCAATTACTGCTCATCCATATCAAATACGTGTTCTATTTGCGATTATTTTGGCAACATGTTTTTCATCAAATCCACCTCAATTGTGAATAAAATATCAACATTATTTATCAGAAGATATTCAGTTTCGAGTACGTCAATCAAAACGTAATCCAGTGATGAAATTTAGGCCGCAAGTTTACAATGAATGCCGTCTCCCAATCGATCAATGCATGATATATTTCAATTGGAAGAAATGCAACGAATCAAATTAATTATCAAACTAATCGTACTGCCCAGGAACGTGAAAGAAGTAAATGGCAGTCAGATGGGAATAGATCAGCTGGTTTTTCTACTAGCTGAACACAGCCATCTCCATCTCTAGATTAACTATATTCTGCTGTAATCTTCAAAGATGTCCAGATAGTTATTTTTCCTGAAGAGCTGAAATAAGTTATGGCAAAGGAGATTGCTTCGAACATACATAAGCTTTTTAACTTTCTTGAGCCTTGTTTGTCTGTCAATATGTCCGAATATATAGCTCGATTTGGGAAACAAGAAAAAGCGTACAATCTTCCAGAAAACTCATATAATCCCTATCATGATAAAGTTTGTTACATTTTGTAATATTTCGCAACTTTCTTCCGTAGTTTGATTTATCGGTATTTTGCCACTATATTATTTAACCCAAAATTGGACCTAACAAATTAAAAGTTTTCTTAATTTTTAAATCATAATATTTTTGTAGTGTAGATCATTTTGCATTTCAAGAGATGGTGATTGAGGT
>JBAMAX010000292.1:0-21903 GCA_037043745.1 Chymomyza amoena
TATGGTACCAAGGGTATATTAAGTTTGTGCAAACCGAAAATGTATGTAACATATAGAAGGAGGCGTCAGAACACCCCAAAGTTACCTAAAATATGATCAGGGTGAATAGAGAGTCGATATACCCATCGTCCGTCCGTCCGTCCGTCCGTCCGTGTGAACGCCTAGATCTCAGAGATGGTAAGAGCTAGAGTTACCAAACTTTCACATTAGATCCCATATTATTCCATAGGAGACAAGTTTATTTTTATTTTTTTGATATCGGGGATAAATATATAGCTCCCATAGGGGGTGTTTGAGACGACCTCGACAAAAAAAAGTGTTTTTTAGATGAATAATTCGTTTGTTTATGAAGATATCGTAACCAAATTTGGTATTCGAAAGTTTTTTATAGTTCCCAATCACTGTACCAAATCGATCAAAATCGGTTGACTATATCATATAGCTCCCATAGGACCGATCGGCCAAAATAACTTTTTTAAAGAAAAGTTCGCTATATGTATTTCGTTTTTTAATAAAGATATCGTAACCAGATTTAGCGTTTGGAAACTTTTTAGAGCACTTAAGCAATGTGCCAGAATTTGAACAAAATCGGTTTGACTATATCGTATAGCTCCCATAGGTCCGATCTTCAAAAATCGATTTTTTAACAAAATTTGTTGTGTTTCGTTTGTTTGTTAAGATATTGGGACCAAATTTGATATTCATGAGTATTTTATAGTTCCTAAGCATTGTACTATATTTAATCCAAATCGTTTGACTATATCATATAGCTCCCATAGGACCAATCGGTCCAAAAACACTTTTTTATTCAAAATTCAATGTGTTTTGTTTGTTTGTAAAGATATTTGAAATAAATTTGGCATTCAGATCTTTTTTAAGGTATTTAAGCATGTGCAAATTTTATTGAAATCAGTTGACTATATCTATATAGCTCCCATAGGAACGATCGGTCAAAACAAAATTTTTTCTGTAAAAATTCTTCTGTTTTAGTGGTTTTTGTGAAGAAATCGGACTTTATTAGTATACTTAATTCACTTTTTACAGTCGATTTAATATGCAATACTTTTTGCAAAATTTTTAAATTCTGTCCCACTGTGCCAGCACACAGCCATCATTGGGCGTATTTCAACAACAAAGTTTTGTCTACATATCTGTTCTGCATTTCCTGGAGACCCAAAATAATAAAATAAAAGAAACTTATGTCACTGTTTTCGGCTGACTTTATCTGGATTTCAAGTTCTATTTTGTGGCTTTCAATGGCATGTCATTTTGGTTCATATGTTCCCTTGACTTATTTTTATGACTGCTTCCATGGAGCCCATGGAGTCTGCGTGATTGGGAGTGCTTAAGCGTCTAAGTTATTCCGCCATGATGTACTTACCAAGCGTTTATTAGCCTATTTTCAAAGCCATTTGTATAAACGGCAAGCAACTTTAAACCAAGAGAACTGCCTTAATTTATAAGCCCCCCATCCGAAAAAAGAAAACTGTGCAGCTGTAAAAACAACTACCTGATAAATATTATGACACAAGGAAACAAAAAAAAATGCTCAACCCTTTTGCACATAATTTCCAGCATTTTTTGTCTAATTTTATAAAAAGAAAAACGGAAGGCAAAAAAAAACCCCAAGTCCTTGCGTATACGTAATGGCAATGTGCCTCATTCGGCGCCTATTTGCATAAATTGTTGCAACATTATCAAAATCTGCGGCACTCACGCACTTAGGACTGTAACAATCAAGGAAACGTACAACACGCCCACGTGTCTGCCCCGCCCTCTGTGTCGCTCTCACGTCACAAGAAAGCTACTCGCCATTTTTATTAAATTTTATTATTATGTTTTGCATAATTTTGAAAATACGTTACTTGCTTTGGGCCTTTTTGTTTTGTTTTTGCTGAGTATGCTTGATATAAAAATGGCGGCTAGGGAAGCAGCAAAAACCCGAAATTGAAATCACAAAAAATTTCCAACTTAATTTTTTTTTCGGCGGCTTCCCTTGCAGAAGTGATTTTAAGATGTATCTTTTAGTTGTTTTTTTTTAACAACAATAACAACACGCGGTTTTTTCAAGTGCTGCTTGGCCGAGTTCTTTGCTACAAGTTTGGGCCAAGTAGCTACTTAAAGTATTTCAGGCCTTTCTTTGGCTTACAACTTTTGGTTAAAACAAGGATTGGCCTTAGGCCAAAGGGGTTTGCCAAACTTATTTGGCAAAGAACTTGCAACATGGTATCAAAAAATGGTTCCTGCTTAAAAATTTTTGGTGAGCTTGATTTTTTTGATCTTAAGTGATATTAACGAGTTCGTTAATAGGCAAACCTTTAAAAGTTTATTATATTTTTAATGCTTTAGATTATTATGACAGCTTAGAACTAATAAAATTTGAGGTTACTGCAAGACCCAAAATTAAAAATGGCGGACGTAAAGTCGGGCGCGGACGACTTTAGGATACCCTGTACCACTAGCTTGTAATAAAGTCCGATTTCTTCACAAAAAACCAAAAACAGAAGAATTTTTAAGCAAAAATTTTTTTTTGACCGATCGTTCCTATGGGAGCTATATGATATAGTCAACCGATTTCAATAAAATTTGACACGGTGCTTAAATACCTTAAAAAAGATATGAACGCTAAAGTTATTTCAAATATCTTTACAAACAAACAAAACACATCGAATTTTGTATAAAAAACGTGTTTTTGGACCGATTGGTCCTATGGGAGCTATATGATCTAGTCAAACGATTCGGATTAAATTTGGTACAGTGCTTAGGAACTATAAAATACTCACGAATGTCAAATTTGGTCCCAATATCTTAACAAACAAACGAAACACAACAAATTTTGTTAAAAAATCGATGTTTTGGAAGATCGGACCTATGGGAGCTATATGATATAGTCCACCGATTTTGTTCAAATTTGGCACATTGCTTAAGTGGTCTAAAAAATTTAAAAACGCCAAATCTGGTTACGATATCTTTATTAAAAAACGAAATATAGCCAATTTTTCTTTAAAAAAGTTATTTTGGCCGATCGGTCCTATGGGAGCTATATGATATAGTCAACCGATTTTGATCAAATTTGGTACAGTGATTGGGAACTATAAAAAACTTTCGATTGCCAAATTTCGTTACGATATCTTCATAAACAAACGAATTATTCATCTAAAACGCTTTTTTTTTTCGAGGTCGTCTCAAACACCCCATGGGAGCTATATAATTTATCCCCGATATCAAAAAAATAAAATAAACTTGCCTCCTATGGAATAATATGGGATCTAATGTGAAAGTTTGGTAACTCTAGCTCTTACCATCTCTGAGATCTAGGCGTTCACACGGACGGACGGACGGACGGACAGACGGACAGACGGACGGACGGACAGACGGACAGACGGACAGACGGACATGGGTATATCGACTTCTCTATTCACCCTGATCATATTTTAGGTAACTTTGGGGTGTCTCCGACGATATGTTACATACATTTTCGGCTTGCACAAACTTAATATACCCTTGGACCATACGGTACAGGGTATAATTAGGAAATATTCCAAATGTGTGTGAGGCCTAATTTCGTTAGACGAAAAAGAAATTTGTGGTGTCGTGTTGAGTTCTAGAGAGCTTTAAAACGGACCGGTTTTTGAACATTTTTAAGATGTCTTTTCCAAATACTATTGTTTTTATCCTCAACTGTACAAACTTCTAAACATTTTAGAAATCTAAAAAGCAGCCAAAACGATGAAAATTAATATTACCAAAAATAAAAAATCTCTCCAAAAGGTCGAGCAGGTTGAGGTCTTCAAAAAATGCGCCCCACAAATTTCAAACCCAAAATCTTTCAGTAAGATTTTTTTTCTGAAAGTTTAAATTTTTTTTTAACCCTATGCCTTATCACTTCAATAAAAAAAAAGGTTTTAACTTTAAACAAAATTTCTGAATATTTTTAAAGAAATTTTGATTCTGAAATTTAAGATGTTAATAAGGCAGCTCTATTCAAACTTGAACCAATTCATCATCATCTAAAAAAATGTATGTGAAATTTTCTTAATTTTAATATATCAATTACAAATTCTTTAAAACACGTTTTTTCAACTAATCTCTCATTTTTCTAATTTTCCCCAATTTTCCTAAAAAATTTGCATCTTCATTTTAAGTTTCTTAAATATGTCAATTAAAATATTTTCTTCCTCTTTGATAAATTAAAAAAATTTCCATATTTTTTCAATATAACATTTCCTCAAAAAAAGAAAGAAAAAAAACTTTTTTTTATTAAATTTAACTAATTTTTTTTTAAAAAGAAATACAATTTTTAAACCCAAAATCCTTCAATAAAATATATTTTCTGAAAATTTAACATTTTTTAACTGATTGCCTGTTGGCTTAATTAAATAAGTTCTTTAACTTTTTACTAAACTACTGAATAGTTTTCAAAAAATTTGATTTAAAAAAATTTAGATTTTAAAATTTTTACCAATTCATCATCTAAATGATGATGTTTCTTAATATAACAATTACAATTTCTTTAAAATACGTTCATTCAAACCATTTTTCATCATCTGTTTAACAACAAAATTTTCTTATTATTTAGCCAACACATTTTGCTAACAAATTTGAATCTTGTTTTTTTAAATAGGTTTCTTAAATATGTCAGTTCAAATTTTTTTACCCACTTTGGTTATTAAAAAAAAAATTTTTAGTTTTTTTAACAGCACATATACTCAAAAAAAAAAGAAACAACAATCATTGTTTTTTATTTATTATATATTTTAATTTTAAAAAATTTTTTTCTAAAAAAAAATAAATATTAAATCCTATTTTTTTCAAATAGGTTCCTTCAATATATCCATCACAATTTTTTTAATCAATTCTATTCTTCATCACGTATTAAAAAAAATCGAATTTTTAAGCCCAACTCGATTTCTTACAAGAATTTTACAAATCTTTTATTTTTTAATCATGTTCCTTAAATATGTGAATCCCTATATTTTTTAACACTCGTGGTTTTATTACACTTTCATATTGTATAAATATTAAGTTTATTAGTTTCTTTCAATTTTATGAAAAAAATCTGAAAAAATTTTCATTTCACACAAAATATTTATAAAATTATGCATTACTTCTAAAAGAAATTCCAAATTATTTTGTCAATTTTTTTTAATCTAAGCTGGAAATAAGGAACATAATAAAAATTAAATTATTTTTTTTTTAATTATCTGAAAAAAGCTTTTTAAAGAAGTCAAAAATTTACATTCCATGTTTGAATAAAATTTAGCATTACTTTAGTAAAAAATATCAAAATTTTAAAATAGTTATTAAAAAAAAATCGTTAAGAAAAGTATTTTTTTCATTTTTTTTTTATTGCGACTTAGATACTGAATATTTTTAAGCATTTTTAAATTTAAGTCGAAATTAGGTACTTAATAAAAATGAAGTGAATTTTTTATTTGAATATCTGAAAAATAGAGATAAATATGTAAAAAATTTACATTCCACACAAAAATTTCAATAAAATTAAGCATTACTTCAGTAAAAAATATCAAAATAATAAATAAGTAAATAGTTATTAAGAAAGTCAAAAAAACATTAAAAACTGTATTTTCAAGTTTTTATTTATTTCGACTAATGTACTGAATATTTTTAAAGAATTTTTTATATCTAAGCTGGAAATAAGACTACTCAAAAATTTTGTTTTTCATTTATTAAAAATAAGAATATTTTCATATTTTTTTAATGTAAATAATGTATAGTATATAGTATACAATTTTTTTTTTTAAGAATTTTATTAATCGTTGTTTTCAAATCAATTTTTTCGGTTTTTTTATGCTATAAATGTGATAAAAAGGTTAGTTAATTAATTTAAAAATTATTCTGCGATAAACTTTAGTATTCCAAACTCTTATGATTATCTGATATATATGTTGAAGAATAAGTTGTATCTGATTCTTTATGGTGATTATCCACACTTTCCTCTACATTTCTATATATTTGAAAGAACTTTATGTGTACAAAAGTCGGTTTTAAACCGAACACACCAAGCTCAACTTGTTGCTTCCATTTCCATACAAGGAATTCCTCCGCGAACATGAATAAGTCCATAAATTGACTATGTGCTAGATGGTTAGTTATGTCTCTGAAGGTATGTCCTCATAAAATGCTCTCAACATTTTAAAATGCCATGGCATGCAGTACTCCAAGAGTCACGCCCTCAACTTAGATCCCCGCTGTTTCAGACCTCGTAATGCCGTGCTCCTATGCCAAAGCTGCTGCTACTTATTAATTTCGCCAATAACGCAGTGATGATGATGATGGTGGTGCTGATGTTGGACAGAGGGGGCAACGGAAACGGAACAAGAGACGACGATGGATGACGATATATTTGTGCATGGTTCGTTTATTGAAAAATTCTTTAGCCATCAAAGTGGGAGAGAGAGGGGGGGAGAGGGAGGCAGCAAATGACAGCAAGAACAACAAATGCGACAAAAAGAAACAAAACTATGAAGAATAAATGCAGTGAAAAAGTTGGTGATGTGAAAATCTTAAAGCGACTTTGTAGTTATCCTTGTGCACTATAAAACGAGGGGGCTCTGCGAAGTGCAATTTGTTAATAGACAAGCTTTGGAATATTAATTAAAATGCAAAAAGATGCAAGGAAAGGCTTCATAAATACGATGGGAACTTTGATCCATAAGCATATAGTGTCTCTAATAAGTCATGCAGTGTAGGTTACATCCAAGTAAAATAATTCCAATATTTCAAATATTACAACCAAAAAATCAAAAAATGGTTTGGATTCAGTGGCAGCATATCTGTCGGGTCCTCTGACATCGGAGCAATTGGTCTGGATTTGAGACATCCTTCGATTTTACAGCGCAGCGTGGAGAGCTCCTCGAAAGTGTGTTTAGCGTTGGAAGTATATTTGTAGAAGAGCTTTTTGAAGCTCTTGACGCCTGCTTCCCATAGTTCACGCATGTGTCGAGCACCAGGCGGTATGAAATTCCTGGACAAATTATTCCAGCTTTATGTGAAGATGATAACCTTCTTGGTGGCTTCTAGGAAATCATGCGAGAGAATCGCTGAGGCTCCCACGAAGGTCTTCTGACAACGGAGCAATTGATCTGGATTTGAGACATCCTTCGATTTTACAGAGCAGAGTGGAGAGCTCCTCGAAGGTGTATTTAGCGATGGAAGTACATTTGTAGAAGAGCGTTTTGAAGCTCTTGACGCCTGCTTCCCATAGTTCACCCATGTGTCGAGCACCAGGCGATATGAAATTCGAGGATAAATTATTCTAGCTATATGTGGAGACGATAACCTCCTTGGTGGCTTCCAAAAAATCATGCGAGAGAATTGCTGGGGCTCCCACGAAGGTGAGACATCCTTCGATTTTACAGAGCAGAGTGGAGAGCTCCTCGAAGGTGTATTTAGCGATGGAAGTACATTTGTAGAAGAGCGTTTTGAAGCTCTTGACGCCTGCTTCCCATAGTTCACCCATGTGTGGGCACCAAGCGGTATGAAATGCCAGGACAAATTATTCTAGCTATATGTGGAGACGATAGCGTCCTTGGTGGCTTCTAGGAAATCATGCGAGAGAATCGCTGAGGCTTCCACGAAGGTCTTCCCATTGTCGAATTGGAATTGTCGAAAAACTTTTCGGTGGTGAGATCCGACGTAGCCTCCTGATTAATCTCCTTTGTCGTGAAGCATACGAAGACATACGTACTCTTTGGGGGTGACTTTCAATTTACGTTCCTTAAACGAAACCATTGGAAGGATCAGAGTAGAAAATATGAAGCATCAGAAGAAATTAGTTAAAGTATAATATAATAAAAAACTAAAGGGCTTCGCACCTTGCTTGCTTCGCACACCAACCTCCGCACGGCCTTACATATTCATTTTTAGAAATCCGGACACTAATATAGCTGCGCCTTCCCGCCTTTCCATCATATTGATCGTAATGATAATGATATCGTTGTGTTTACAGCATTTGGTCAGTATCTAGGGAAAACCACAATTGGGCCTTTTCCAATGCAATTCATTTATCTCTAAGTTAGCTTTCATTGGATTATTGGATAGATATAGCGTACTTTGTGAGGTACTTTTCTTATACAGGTAACCCTCCCACAACGTGGGTTTCTATAACGCGTTTTCGCTACAACGCGGTTCCTAAAATGCGGAAATTTTCTTACATCGCTACTCCTAAAGCGCGGTTTTTATGAACTGGGCATGATCAATTTTTATCCATTAATTTAAAAATACAAATTTTGGACCGGCTTCAAAATCAAGAGAGGATAATTGATATTGCTAGATATTTAATTTAAATGATTCAACAATAGGAACTATTAAAAAAACGAAGAAAAAATTAGAAGTTCGGTAGCATCTGGATCCTCTGCAGTCGCGAAAATAACTGCTCATCCTAGATCAAAGATAATGGAGAAAATGGAACAATCGCTTGTGGTGTGAATAGAAGATATGACGAAATAACGATTGCCTTTAGATGGGAATGTAATTAAGCATAAAGGACTAAAAATATTTAATTTTTTAAAGGAAATAGGACAATTGTCAATCGATGAAGACAACTATCAATTTGTAGCTAGTCAATCTAGTCTTTTCGATGTTGAAAAAAAAAACTTTTCACTAAAAAGTATCGAGAAAGTTTTAAATATGGCAAAGCAGTTGGATGAATACATTTTGGAGAGCGATCCTTTAAGGGAGAGAGCAGAAATATTTAAACGAAATCTTCAAAACTAACTATTGTAGCTCCTAACTCCCAATCAAGAAATTTACAAAGATTTACGAAATAAGAGCAAACAAACTTCATTAGAAGATTTTTTCAAACTAATAATCGATAAAAAAAATGGCCGAATCTAAAAGTGATCAAGCTCAGATTTTGCACTAGTACGAACAAAATGTTCGAGACAGATCATACTAAGTGATGAGGAGGAGTAGGAAGTTATGGTTCTATTTTTGCTTTTATTTATTAATTGATGTTATTTTAACTTGAATATGTTACGTAGAATTGAAATTTTATTTCGTTTTTGTTTAAATAAAAGAAGTCTTATCAATCGAATTTTATTATTAACCAATTTTTTATTAAAAAATTTTTTAACCACCACCCAACCTATCAAAATAACTAAAACTTATCGCCACTACTTACTTTTTTCGGCGAAAAACAAATGCAGAGTATTCCAAAGTCGAACTCCTCCCGACTGTTTCAAGATTTTTTTTCTTGCCGTTGTTGTTGACGCCGCCTCGACTCTTACATGCAGCAACTTGGCGAATGTCATTTGCATTGTTGGGGCGCATCAAAACATGTCATTTTCGTGACGTCACAAGAGTGAAGGAACGGTTGAAAATGGTACTTTAAAATATGGAAAATATGCTACCAGCTGTAGATAAAAATAAAAAGAAAAACAAAATCATTGAAGAGCGAATGCTCCAAATTATGTATAAGTAAATATAAACGATTTTAATATTACAAACTTTGGTATTTGGCTTTAATTGAAGTTTAACTTTTTATGTTTATGGCTCCTTGTGGCAGGCGACACATTAGCAAAATGGTGCTAAATAATTTTTTGCGGCTATAAATTTAACGATTGCACGAACAATGACTAGAGATGGGCGCGTGACAGATTTTTTAAACTGGCAAAGCAAAAATAATTTTGTTTCGGTTTCAAGAAGCGGGTTTGCCAACTAGCTTAATTAGGTTAGTTTTTGTTTGTGTAGTCACTATTTCAGTTTTTTGCGCTTGTAATTCACAACTGCTTTGCCATTTGATGCTAGCTTTTAACACCAGATACTGATATCGTTGTTTTTCTTTTCGCGTTTCATAAAACGCAAGTTTGATTTGCTTGTAACCATTTGTATTTTGCTCACATAAAATAACAACAAAAAATAATCATTCTAGTGACATTGGAGGTTGGATACACTCGATAGGTGAAAATTTCGTTAGATCAAATACGGTATATTGTTAAAAAAAAAACAACAAGAGACATTTAATTGTCAATTTAGGTCACGATACCTTCATAAGCAATCAAAAGCAAACGAATTTTGAAGCTACATATTTTTTTTGACCGATCGTTCATATGGGAGCTATAATCAACCTATATCTTCTATATATATAAAAGAAACTTGTATTGTGTAAATAATCGATGTTCTCACCAATGCGTCAACCGATTTCGTTTATGTAACCTGCATTAGTTAGAGGAGCCCATACGAAGGTTTTTTTGTGATTGTTATGGCAATAAATATAATATTTTATATAACTGAAACTATGCATAAATTTTTATTAATTGCATTTTTTAACAAACTTATAATAATTACAAAAAAAAACAGCATTCTATGATTACAATTTCTGTTTGCTGGATTTCCAGCAGCGATCCCATAAGTTTAATATATTTTTGACTTAAAAAATTAATAATAATTTATATTTTTTAATTCATTTTACACTTTTTCTTTACAGAGAGACAATGTGCGTTGTTGCTGAAATTTTTGAGGGCCCATATGAAATATTCAATCCATGTGGACACATGACAAACTCTATATGATTTTTTTAATTAAAAACAAATTTAGTTTATTATGTATTCTTAGAAATTATTTATATAAAAATTATTATTTATTTATTTATTGATTTAAATATATTTTACAATAATATAGTAAGAACTAAAGTACCAGCAACAGCGTAACTGAAAATAATTATAAATAGATTTAAAAATTATTTTAATAAATATTTTTTCGAATGAAATAATTTTTTTTTAACAATATTTTGTATATATTTAAATAAAATTAGGAAAACGTAATGCAATCGCTACTTATAAACGGCTTCTCAAGTTTGGAGTTAAATTTGGAATGTACAGGGTGCGCCAGAGAAGCCTCTACCCTCCCTTCAGTCAGTTGCCATCATGCTCTGGTCTAGAGAACAGCGGGCCTTCGCTGTCGAGAGCTTCTTTTCTAACGATCGCTCACTTGTTGCTACGCAACGTGCCTTCCGCGCTCGCTTTGAAATTCCTCCTCACATACTCGTTCCTGGCCGTAATTCGATTCTGTCGTGGGTTAACTCATTTCGGGAGTGTGGAAGTGTCGCTAAACCCAGAAATGGACTTCAACGGACCATTAGAACTCCGGAAAATGTCGAAAGAGTGAGGCAGTTAGTTGTGCATTTTCCCCGGAGTTCGGCTCGCAAACACACAGCTGCTATGGGAATTTCTGAAACCACTGTTCGACGAATTCTCCATGAAGACCTTCACTTTCATCCCTATAAATTGGCTGTTGTGCAAGAATTAACTGAACGCGATTTTGTTGCCCGTCAAAATGCCTGTGAAATGCTGGTTGACAACCTGCCTGAAGACGCGGTCGTTTTTTTCAGTGACGAGGCTCACTTCCACATTTCCGGCTGCGTCAACAAGCAAAACTGCGTTATTGGTGTGGTGTAAGTCCACGTGAGCCTCACCAGAAGCCACTTAACTGTGAGCGAGTTACTGTCTGGTGTGCGATGTCGGTAATGGGAATAATTGGTCCTTATTTTTTGAAGAAAACGAACGCGCAGTTACCGTGAATGGAGCTCGTTACAGGAACATGATCGAGGAATTTTTCTTCCAAGACTCGAAGAAATGGACGTTAGGAACGTGTGGTTTCAGCAAGATGGAGCCGCAGCACACACAGCACGAGACTCAATGAATTTGTTGAGACAACATTTCCCCGACCGCCTCATCTCTCTCAGAGGCGATCTCCAATGGCCGGCACGCTCTTCAGATTTGACGCCATGCGATTTCTTTTTACGGGGTTATTTGAAATCTCTGGTTTATGTCGATCGACCACGGACCATAGCACACCTCAAGAACAACATTCGCGACGCCATTGCCAACATACCGATTGATATGCTGCAAAGAGGGGATACGAATTTCAAAAATCGACTTCATCAGTGTATGCGCAATGGGGGTCGCCATTTATCCGATGTCATTTTCAAGACTGCATGACAAAAAAAATTGGGATATTGTATTCTTAAATAAAAGAAAAATTAAAGCAATAATTGAAGTACTTTTGTTTTTATTGACCTTTCAAATAAGTAAGTTTCTCTGGCGCACCCTGTACATCCATCAGATCTAACTGAAAAATTAAGAAAACAAAAGAAACAGATAAAAAATAAAAATCTTTTATTTTTCAATTCAACAAAAGCGCTTTGAATAGATGTACAAACTTGAAACCTCATATAATTTAGAATAAATTTATACTTTTTAATTTAATATAAATAAAAAAATATATACTTTATCTATTAAGGCAGCACAATAGACTGGCGAAAAAGCTTTTTGATGAAAATTCTATCAAGATTCTTTAAGAAGCAGCTACAAAAAATGATAAAGAACTAAACAACATAAAAATTCCGATTAAGAAGATTAACAAAATTCAGTTGTGATATATAATACTACCGAGGACCCAAAAAAATGTCCCTCAGCTGGTTTGGCGATTTTATTCAACAAGTGCATCATGAAAATAAATATTAATCAGATTATTTATACAAATTAAAAAAAATATATATATATATAATGAATAAATGCTTTGATTATAATTTAAAAAACAAAAGTTGTTCAAATATGTAAGCGTTAGTTATATATAGATGCTAAGAAGTTAATATAAAATGATTGTAATAGCTATTAAATTTAATATGAATAAATAAATAATTGAAACGAAAAAATCATCTTTCTTTATATTTGAACTTTTTCAGATGGGTTTTGAAAACTACAGGATCTAAAAGATTGCTAAATCGAATGACCTTGAGATAGGAAACAGCTGTACAAAGATTTGCGATTAAAATTTAAATTTGGAAATTTAAAAAAAAACTAAAATTTTTAAGCCACCAAAGTAACAGGCTTAACTAAAGCATTACAGCGGCACAGAATGTTCAAAAAAAATGCATATGTGTATGTGCCGACAACTGCCTTGATCTAAAAACAGCTAAAAATAAAAAAATAAAAATAATTTTGCAATTTTTCCATACAAAAATGGTCTTCAAAGCAGCTGAACTACCAGGCGAACAGAAATGCAGAAAATTCAGAAGGCAACTTTAAATTAGCAACTAAAAGTATGCTATAAAATTTTGACAAAAAATTTTATTTTTGAAAAAAAAGTGTGGCATACTTTTAGTGACACTTTTAGAAAAAATTTTATTCTGTAGCCGCTTGCTTATGATTTCTGTTCGCCTGGTAGCTGAAATCCGTTCAGAGTCAAAAATTAGCGAAAATCAATTCAAATTTTTTATTTTTTTTGCCAAATCCTCCGCAGTAAATTTAAATATTTGAATTTCAGTAACGGTTTTAAGCTGTTCAATAGTTTTAGAACAAGAGAATGTTTCTTTCGACAGATTTCTTCAGCTACAATATTTGATATATTTTTTAAGAGCCAGCAACTGAAACAAAATTTCCTTTTTAAAAACAAAACACAAACTTTTTTAAATTATTTCAGCTTATTTTTATTTCAAATATAATAATAATGTTTATAAAAATTATAATAAAATATTTTTTACAATTTTAGCTTGTTTATTTATATTATTTGATAAATTTAGTTAGTTTAACAATTTGAATATATTTAAATAAAACAAACAAAAATGTTTAAATATGTAAACCTTAGTTATATATAGAAACTAAGAAGCAAAATTAAAAGGATTATAATAACTATTTAATTTTATTTGAATAAATAAATTATTGAAACGAAAAACATATTTTTTTTTTAAATTTGGAAGTTTTCATTTGGGTTGTGGAAATTGCAGGCTCAAATAGATTGCTAAATCGAATGACCTTGAGATTGGGCGGCTCAGAAACAGCAGTACGAAAAATTAAAAAAAAAAATTTTTAACCCACCAAAGTTAAACTAAAAACTAAATCGTTGAAGCGTCCCAGAATGTTCAATACAAACGCAAAAAAATTATATATATATATGTTACATATATTTTGCCAACCACTGCTGAATCTGAAAACAGCTAAAAAATAAAATATAAAATTTAATTTTGCAATTTTTCCATACAAAAATGGTCTTCAAAGCAGCTGAACTACCAGGCGAACAGAAATGCAGAAAATTCAGTAGGCAACTTTAAATTAGCAACTTAAAGTATGCTACAAAATTTTAACAAAAATTTTCTTTTTGAAAAAAAAGTGTGGCATACTTTTAGTGACACTTTTGGAAAAAATTTTATTCTGCAGCCGCTTGCTTATGATTTCTGTTCGCCTGGTAGCTGAAATCCGTTCAGAGTCAAAAATTAGCGAAAATCAATTCAAATTTTTTATTTTTTTTGCCAAATCCTCCGCTGTAAATTTAAATATTTGAATTTCAGTAACGGTTTTCAATAGGTTTAAAACAAGAAAATGTTTCTTTCCACAGATTTCTTCAGCCACAATATTTGATATATTTTTTAGGAGCCAGCAACTGAAACAAAATTCCCTTTTTAAAAACAAAACACACGCTTTTTTAAGTTATTTCAGTTTATTTTTATTTCAAATATAATAATAATATTTATAAAAATTATAATAAATTATTTTTTACAATTTTAGCTGGATTTTTTTTATTATTTGATAAATTTGGCTAGTTTAACAATTTATTTTATTTTTATAATATTTCAACAATAATAACAATTAAAAAAATTATAATAAAATATCGTAACTTATAATTTTAGCTTGTTTATTTTTATTATTTGATAAATTTAGTTAGTTTAACAATTTATTTTATTTTTATAATATTTCAACAATAATAACAATTATAAAAATTATAATAAAATATCGTAACTTATAATTTTATCTTGTTTATTTTTATTATTAGTTAGTTTAACAATTTGCTTTATTTTTATAATATTTCAACAATAATAACAATTATTAAAATTATAATAAAATATCGTAACTTATAATTTTATCTTGTTTATTTTTATTATTAGTTAGTTTAACAATTTGCTTTATTTTTATAATATTTCAACAATAATAACAATTATTAAAATTATAATAAAATATCGTAACTTATAATTTTAGCTTGTTTATTTTTATTATTTGATAAATTTAGTTAGTTTAACAATTTATTTTATTTTTATAATATTTCAACAATAATAACAATTATTAAAATTATAATAAAATATCGTAACTTATAATTTTATCTTGTTTATTTTTATTATTAGTTAGTTTAACAATTTGCTTTATTTTTATAATATTTCAACAATAATAACAATTATTAAAATTATAATAAAATATCGTAACTTATAATTTTAGCTTGTTTATTTTTATTATTTGATAAATTTAGTTAGTTTAACAATTTATTTTATTTTTATAATATTTCAACAATAATAACAATTATTAAAATTATAATAAAATATCGTAACTTATAATTTTATCTTGTTTATTTTTATTATTAGTTAGTTTAACAATTTGCTTTATTTTTATAATATTTCAACAATAATAACAATTATTAAAATTATAATAAAATATCGTAACTTATAATTTTAGCTTGTTTATTTTTATTATTTGATAAATTTAGTTAGTTTAACAATTTATTTTATTTTTATAATATTTCAACAATAATAACAATTATTAAAATTATAATAAAATATCGTAACTTATAATTTTATCTTGTTTATTTTTATTATTAGTTAGTTTAACAATTTGCTTTATTTTTATAATATTTCAACAATAATAACAATTATTAAAATTATAATAAAATATCGTAACTTATAATTTTAGCTTGTTTATTTTTATTATTTGATAAATTTAGTTAGTTTAACAATTTATTTTATTTTTATAATATTTCAACAATAATAACAATTATTAAAATTATAATAAAATATCGTAACTTATAATTTTATCTTGTTTATTTTTATTATTAGTTAGTTTAACAATTTGCTTTATTTTTATAATATTTCAACAATAATAACAATTATTAAAATTATAATAAAATATCGTAACTTATAATTTTAGCTTGTTTATTTTTATTATTTGATAAATTTAGTTAGTTTAACAATTTATTTTATTTTTATAATATTTCAACAATAATAACAATTATTAAAATTATAATAAAATATCGTAACTTATAATTTTATCTTGTTTATTTTTATTATTAGTTAGTTTAACAATTTGCTTTATTTTTATAATATTTCAACAATAATAACAATTATTAAAATTATAATAAAATATCGTAACTTATAATTTTAGCTTGTTTATTTTTATTATTTGATAAATTTAGTTAGTTTAACAATTTATTTTATTTTTATAATATTTCAACAATAATAACAATTATTAAAATTATAATAAAATATCGCAACTTATAATTTTATCTTGTTTATTTTTATTATTAGTTAGTTTAACAATTTGCTTTATTTTTATAATATTTCAACAATAATAACAATTATTAAAATTATAATAAAATATCGTAACTTATAATTTTATCTTGTTTATTTTTATTATTAGTTAGTTTAACAATTTGCTTTATTTTTATAATATTTCATCAATAATAACAATTATAAAAATTATAAAAAAATATCGCAACTTATAATTTTAGCTTCTTAATTTTTATATTTGATAAATTTAGTTAGTTTAACAATTTGCTTTATTTTTATAATATTTCAACAATAATAACAATTATAAAAATTATAATAAAATATCGCAACTTATAATTTTAGCTTCTTAATTTTTATATTTGATAAATTTACTTAGTTTAACAATTTGCTTTATTTTTATGGTTCCTCATCGAATTTTCGGACTCTAAAAGCGTCGCATGGTTGAAAAGGTTCGGGACGTTACCTTTGATTTTAGATGGGTTCCATGACATAACATTATTTCTGGAAATGAGCTGGCAGACAAAATTGCAAGGACCGGAGCAGCAATATCGCTAATTGGTCCTGAACCACTCTGTGGGATTGGTAACCACGTGGGACGGGACCTGCTGAGAATAGAGGAGTAAAGAAAGCGACTGCTTCACTGGGTACAGATACTCCAACTGCAACCGTAAGAGTTTAAGTTATATTAACTCACAGGATGAACACCGTGAGAATCCTGACGGGCCTTCCGACGGGACATTGTAGGCTCCGCTGCCACTTAAACAAAATTGGCATAGGGGATAGTGAACTATGTCGCTTCTACAGCATGGAGGACTAAACTTCTTCGCATGTAAGTATTATGAGAATGTATGGCACTCCCCGGTAAAAGAAACAAGCTCCTGGGCATGTTCCCCCACCGGAGATCGTTGTTAGCATAGGTTCAAATGAAATACTGGAATGCATGCAGGTCATAGGACTTTTGGGAGAGCTCTGAGCCATGAAGAGGTTACAATAGATCCACTTAGGTCGCAGTACATCTCTTCACCACCTAAAAATAAATAATAATAATTGATTTGTCAAAAAAGTTTTTTACAGACAAAAGTATACTATCAATATATAGAACAAAACCATCGATAGTATCCGAAAAATAAAACTATCGATTGTGTCGTATTTATAGCAGAAGTTAACCATCTATGGCTTGCATTTAATTTTCTAATTTTATATCATATTTCGTCTTACAAACTGTCACTAAACTACGAAAATAAATTTTTATTTTATTTCGTTCTTTCAAAGCTGCTGTTTAAATTTCAAGCTGAGTCACATGTGTGACTTACAAAGTCACGCGCTCATCACTGACACGTTAATAAGCAGCCACAGCACACAAAAACACACACACAGACAGACAGACAGCCAGACAGCCAGACAGCCAGTCACAGCATACGTAGACACGCATGTGGGGTAAAAATTCGAGTCACAACTTCAGTTGCGTCTCTTGGTGCCGCCCTTGCCATTCATTTGCAATCATTTGGCAGTCGTGATTTCAGTTTCGTAACCGGAAGCTGCTGCCGCTTGCCAACTTCCGCGGCCATTTTGGTTGGTAGGGCTCTGTCTGTCCGCCGGCCCGTCTGTTTGTCCCGCCAACTTCGACTGTGTCGTTAGGAATTTTAACATTTCAACTTTGCACATTCAACGAATTATTCAAATTCTTGTCATTGCAGCCAGCTAAAAAAAAAAAAAAATAACAAGAATATAATATTTTTTCTTTGGCTGGCAAGTAAAACGAAATGAAAATAAAACGACACGAATACTGTCTCTCTGAATTGGCAAAGATTTATGTCATTTGACATTTTTCTCTCTGTTAAAGACAGTAGGACCGGCGAAGAGATATACAAACAACACACACATATGAGCAGGGGCGTAGACGGGGGCAAAGACTAAGAAAATTAAAAATGTTCATTTGAGTTAAACTTGAAAACAAACAAAAATATTTATTTGCTAATAAAAAAAGTTTATCAGGATATCGAGGTTTTATCCGATGCTTTTTTGATACTTTCCTTCGACTCCCTTGCATCTCCTCAAACGTAGATCGCCTGAGGGGCCGCCTTCTCACATTAGCTCCCCCAGGAAAGAGGTATCTAGGGACTAACCAGAGGGTATCTAGCTTAAAGCTGAAGGCTTTGAGCTACTTGGATCGCCCAGTTAGGGAATCGTCGCTGGTCACCCCGGAGTGACAATCAGACAACTTTCCGTTCAAGCGCACCCCAAAGACTAACCCCACAATCAACTGTACAGAGGGATACACGAGGTGTGTTCAAAAAGTATCTCGAATTTTGTGTTTTTTCAAAAATGATTCATTTATTTATTAATATCTATTTTGTCCCCTTCAAAGTAATCGCCATGAAATATTATACACTTGTGCCAACGGTTTTTCCAATCTTCGAAGCACTTCAAAAAATCATTTTTTTTATCTTGTTGAGCTCCTCCTTCGATGCCGTCTTTATCTCATCAATCGTAGCGTAGCGTCGTCCTTTCGTGGCCTCTTCAGTTTAGGGAACAAGAAAAAGTCACAGGGCTCCAGCTCTGGGGAATACGGTGGCAGCGGTATCATGAGGTGTAGTTTTTGGCCAAAAGTTGCGTACAAGCTACGATGTGTGAGCAGGGACGTTATCGTGGTGCAAAAGCCAATTTTTGTTCTTCCACAAAACCGGGCGTTTCTGGCGGATAATAATAGGTAATATTCCTTATTAACCGTTCTACCCTGTAGAAAGAACTCATGATGCACCACGCCCCTGCAATCGAAACCCACGATACGTTACCTGTTATGACCCTCTCGAGCAAATTTGGGTCGTCGCGGACCAACATCTTATTAGCAATGTTCATGCGATGCTGTTTTTGGTCGAAATTGAGCAATTTTAGTACGAATTTCGCGGCGACCCGTCTCATGCCCAAATCATTGATAAAAATCGAATGGCACGAGCCAATCGATATGTTAAGGTCCTACCATTTTTTTCACCTCATAAATTTTTTCGTCTGACGCTCGGGCGTCTGGCACGCTCTTCGTCGTTCACATCTTCTCGGCCTTCTGAGAACATTTTGTACCACCGATAAACGTTGCTTCGGTCCAAGGTAGCTTCTCCGTATGCCACAGTCAACATTCGGAATGCATCCGCGCACTTAATTTCGTTTTTCACACAAAATTTGATATAGGTTCTTTGATCCATTTTTTTGAATAGGTAAAAATCGAAGACGAGCCAAAACACGTGCAAGCAGTTGTCAACAATTAAGTGAACATTCAAAATGGCCGAGTTTGTCGGCATAAGTAAGACATGAGTACCAACATAACGCCACAAAAAAATCTAAATTCGAATATACGTAACTCGCGAAAATTCAAAATTCGCGTTACTTTTTGAACACACCTCGTAGATGCGCTGTGCATCCGCGACTGGACAAATAAAGCGAAGAACAGGGAAGAATGCAGGCGAGTGATACAGGCCTAAACCCACATCGGTTTCAACGCGCCATAGAAGAAGAGAAAAAAAAAGTCCCTTTTGTCCCAGCCCCCCTTGTCAAAATTTGACTACGTCCCTGCGTATATGTATATAGGCAACAAAGTTAAAAGCGAAAATAAAATGTTTACTCACATTTTTGTAATTTTACGAAAATTGCGCGTTTATTGCCGGCACATGTTTTCTCTGAAGACACAAGTTTAAATTTGCAGCTGCCGCTGGCTAACTGGCTGCTTGGGAACAGGATCAGCCTCCAGCAGGATATGCAGAAACCCAGTCACGGACAACCAAACAAATACAAGGCACAGAGTCAAGTGGCATTATATTTGTCGCAGTGCTTTAGTGTTGGCTTATTGCATAATTAATATTGCGTATACGACGTGTTGTGACTGCTTTTGACCCTCTTTATTATGATAATCAACGTCAACAATGCCGACTGTAATACATTTTGTTTCCTAGACGCTTTAAACTTGCCCCAACTCTGGCCAAATAAAGTCATTGACTACTTTAGTCAATAGTTTGGCGCACTTCCGGGAACTTTACTTGCTTTACCGAAACCCAGATGCTCCATTATTTAACGCTACATAAATCAAAGCTTAACTAATTCAAATTAGGCGCATCAACATTTCGCTCATTTCGAGTAGACCACTGACAGCTAATTTGTCAATCCACCAAATGTCAAGTGGTAGACTTCGGTGAACAGCCTTCAAATGCAACATTTTGTCGTTTTGTCGTACATAACAATGCAATACAATTTCCAAACAAACCCAACTGGGAGACCATTTACCATCAGCTAACATAACCAACCAGTCTCCGGCCCAAGTCGCTTTGTCATGTATGCAAATTACCGTACACGGAAAATCGGCGAAGAGCAGCCGGAAGAAAACTGCACGTTGGCGGCTGCCATGGCGGCAAGTTTCAATTGGGGCACGGAAATTGATGATGCGGTTGCTATACGAAGGTGAACAGCGGCAGCTTTCCAATTGCCCCGGGGGCACTTGTTGTGATTTTGTTTGATTTTCGAGCGTCCCAAATAGGCGGGGGAGAGCAGTCAAAAACAGATGAACTTGTTCAGAGACCAGACATAAATTTAAATCTGCGACTTACCAAGGCAACCAAATAAGTATGTACTCAAATTATATACAAATTGTGGAGCACTTTAAGTGCCGAAAATATGTAAAAGATATATATCTTTATTAGCCGTTTCAGACCATAAGTTTTCGTTTGGTCAATGACTTTCTGAACAAACAAAATTTTAAATTATTACAATATGTCAAATGTTGTCACGGCTTTTCATCAAGTATATAATAATAACAAATTTGCTTATAATCATGTCTTCTAAAGTGAAGATAGAATTATCCTTAGACACACCCCCATAACATCCCGGTGCTCTAATTTAAGAAGAACTGTTTTCTATGAAATATGTTTTGAGAAATTTCTCTGAGTCAAATATTGCCGCAGATTAAAGGCAAAGGAAGGTAAAATTTACTTGTGGCTATAACTCGTATTGTATTTGTCCAATTTTATTAATTTTTGATATACGGATGCACGAGACCATGCATCGCTTCGTTAAATTTCCAATTAAAATATTAAACGCTGTGGCTTAAAACCGCGGAAAAACTACTGCGGCGGAACGGAGGTAGATATTCACATGATTCAACAAACTTCATCTTCTCAGGAATGCGCATCAGGTGGTAAAGTTTCGTATCTTTAGCTCTTAGAGTCTCCGGGAAATAGGTGTTCATACAGACGGACAGACTGTCATGGCTCAATCGCTACCAGAGGTTATGATAAGCATTTTGGTGTAAAGGACTTAGGGTGTGCCACGCCTCCTTCAATCCGTTGCATACATTGCACAAATCTAGTACACCCTTTGTACTTAAAAGTACAGGGAACACTATTTCTATTTTTTTTAACTGCTCGTAACTACTCGTAATGAAACACCTGCTATGCGAATGCCCAGCGCTTCTTAGAAGACGAACCCAGTTTATGGATAAACCAATCTTTGAGGATCCTCTTTTTCTTCAATTCCTCTTCTCCTATTCTTGTAATTAGGCAACACAATACAATACAACTATGCAACCTAACCAACCTATCTACTCATCATTGGGTTAGACAAAGACGGAA
>JBAMAX010000293.1:0-43460 GCA_037043745.1 Chymomyza amoena
GCCTACTTGGTCTTATGGCATTCAAATCTGGGGAACAGCTGCAAAGTCAAATATTAAAAAAATCCAAATTTTACAAAACAAAACTTTGCGCAAAATTGCAGATGCGCCGTGGTATATCCGAAATAGAAACCTTCACAAGGATCTAGGCATTCCCTATGTGGGTGATATATTGAATAAACTTAGCGACCGTTACGCTGATCGAATTAGGAACCATCCGAACTCGCTAGCATGTGCCCCGGCCGGTCATAGACCGAGAAGACGCCTAAAACGCCTTCATCCAAACGACCTCAGAAGGCGTGTCATGTCATAGAGTCTACTTGATTTTTTAAATATTGTACATATATAGAGTAATCTAAATGATACCACACAAAAGGTTTCTTAAAGTGTATAGTGATTTACTTTTCATATATATTGGACTATAACCCATAAAGTCAAGGGTTGATTTCCATTAATAAATATTCGAGAAAAAAAATAAATAAACAATTAATGGACAATTAAACTTATGTGGCATATATATATATATCGTTGTTCTTATGTGCATGTTAACATTCAATTTTAACTATATTTCACGACTAAAATACATAAACGTTTAAAATCAGAAAAGAAAAAGAAAAAAGTAAATTGTGAAAGTGACAGTGCATTTCTAAGACTCCGCTGGCATCTTTGCGCAGGGTGCACACTGTTTCAGTGCGTACATATTACCGCAAGATAATATTACTATAAGATACAAAAAAAAAAAAACCAATTAAAAAAAACCTAAAGTCGGGCGCGGACGACTTTAGGATACCCTGTACCACTAGCTTGTAATAAAGTCCGATTTCTTCACAAAAATCCAAAAACAGAAGAATTTTTAAGCAAACATTTTTTTTGACCGATCGTTCCTATGAGAGCTATATGATATAGTCAACCGATTTCAATAAAATTAGACGCAGTGCTTAAATACCTTAAAAAAGATATGAATGCCAAATTTATTTCAAATATTTTACAAAAAAAACACATCGAATTTTGTAAAAAAACGTGTTTTTGGACCGATTAGTCCTATGGGAGCTATATGATCTAGTCAAACGATTTGGATTAAATTAAGTACAGTGCTTATGAACTATAAAATACTCACGAATGTCAAATTTTGTCCCAATATCTTAACAAACAAACGAAACACAACAAATTTTGTTAAAAAATCGATTTTTTGGAAGATCGGACCTATGGGAGCCAGTGGCGTAGATAGGGGGGATCAAGGGATCAATCCCCCCTTGGATCTGAGAATTATAAGATGATAAAATCGAATTTTTCCAGGCATGTGTTGTAATGTAAGCGTAACATTTTTGAAGCGCCAATATTTATTTTGTCTCAATGTGCAATACTGCAATTAATGGTAAAACTCTCAAAATTGAAAAAGAAACGCACATTTTTACGCGATGACTGTGCAGTACAGCACATTAAAGTTTCGAATGCCCGCGCTTCTAACGGACCGACCAATCATGTGACTCCCAAGTGATACCTCAGTCAGTCACAGTGCCTCTCAGTTTACTGCGTGCTGCGGCGCTGCATCAGCTGTATTATACATATTTACAGGTAATGTTCTTGCCAAGCTAATGGTTGAAAATCTTCAAAATTTCGAACTGGATATTACTTTCTTGATCGGCCAAGGATTCGACGGGGCGAGGAATATGTCTGGTCAATATAATGGCGTTCAAGCAAATATACGTGAAAATTATGCACCACATGCTTTATACGTTCACTGTGCCGCACATTCTTTGAATCTTGCTATATCTATCACCAGCATGGTACCTGCCATCAGAGACTGCTTGAGCACCATAGAAATTGTTTACAATTTCTTCCATACACCTAAAAGAAGAGCTGTTCTAGAGAACAATCTGATGAAACTCCAAGTGTGAAAACTGTGAAGAGATTGAATCTGACTCGACGGGTGTCAAAATATGAAGCCGTAGACGATTTTCATGAATTATTTCCGTTTGTCTACGAAACTCTTGACGAAATGAGAACCTCGGAAACTGACGCGAAAAATTTAGAAAATGCAATGGATTTCGAATTTTTGATTAGTCTTCAGGTTATCAACGTGATTTACCAACTTTCTTTGCCTCTGAGTCGAGAATTTCAAAAGGTTGATTTAGACTTGGTCCAAGCTATGGATCTCGCCAAGGATTTACGCGATGAACTGAAAAGGATTCGAGCAGAAGCAGATACGTTTCCTGGAATTTTCGAAGCTGCAAAGAAAATTGCTGAAACATTGGACATTGAAATCAAACACAAACGAAAAGTGAGCAGACAATAAAATCGAGCGAATCCTGAAGTTCAGAGTGCAGAAGATTACTTCCGTGTCACGGTGTTCAATCCATTTTTGGACTTCTACATCATGGATCTTGGCGAGAGATTTATCGATCACGAAAAAATATTAGAAGGGTTTTCGGCGCTCTTCAAGCATGATTTATCTGAAATCGACAAAGCAGCTGAGAAATTTATAGAAACTGTCGAGTTTTATCAAAAATTTCTTGATTCTGGGCCAACTGCTGTTCTCATCGAGTTGAAAATGTGGAAGAAGTATTTGATCCGTAAAGGCGACATCAAGCCTAACAATTCGTTGAATGCGCTGGATGATTGTCCAGAAGAGAATTTCCCAAATATCAATATGTTGCTAAGAATATTAGCTACATTGCCAGTATCTACGTCTACTGCGGAACGTACATTCTCAAGTTTGAAACGGATAAAAACAATTCAAAGGAACACGATAAAAGAAGTGAGTTCATCATGTTCCATCTAAATTTTTGGATACTATCGAATATGCATCAATAATAACTCGAATTATTGTCTGATTTATCTATTATAGGACCGCTTGAATGGTTTGGCAGCTCTGGCAATGCATCGTGACATTGGAATCACAGCAGACGTAGTCATTGATGAATTAGCAAAAAAATCTCGAAAGCTTGAATATCTTCTTCGATAATAAGAGAATTTTTTTATAATGCAACTTATCAATGTGCAAAATGTGACCAATTTCTGTACACGACTGTGCAACGAGGATTATTATCGCAGTGTAAAATATAACTTACAAAAAAATAGGATATTATTCGGAGTCATATCCCCCCCCATATCAAAAAGCTATCTACGCCACTGATGGGAGCTATATGATATAGTCAACCGATTTTGTTCAAATTTGGCACATTGCTTAAGTGGTCTAAAAAATTTCCAAACGCCATATCTGGTTACGATATCTTTATTAAAAACGAAATATAGCGAATTTTTCTTTAAAAAGTTATTTTGGCCGATCGGTCCTATGGGAGCTATATGATATAGTCAACCGATTTTGATCAAATTTGGTACAGTGATTGGGAACTATACCAAATTTGGTTACAATATCTTCATAAACAAACGAATTATTCATCTAAAACGATTTTTTTTTGTCGAGGTCGTCTCAAACACCCCCATGGGAGCTATATAATTTATCCCCGATATCAAAAAAATAAAATAAACTTGCCTCTTATAAAATAAAATATGGGATCTAATGTGAAAGTTTGCAACTCTAGCTCTTACCATCTCTGAGATCTAGGCGTTCAAACGGACGGATGGACGGACAGACGGACATAGGTATATCGACTTCTCTATTCACCCTGATCATATTTTAGGTAACTTTGGGTGTCTCCGACGTCTCCTTCTATATGTTACCTACATTTGCGGCTTGCACAAACTTAATATACCCTGGTACCATACGGTACAGGGTATAAAAATGTTTTTTTTTAAACATCTCGATTATTGTTGTCTGCACTTTATTCCTATTAATGCTTATTATAATAGCCGTCTCAGGAAGCTCTTTCAGAAATAGAAAAAAAGGGTTACAATGCTATATTTCTTAGTGTTGCAAAAAAAGAAAAGTAAAATTTCACAAGTATGGAAATATCATAAAACGTCAGATGGCAAAAACTCACGATTACTTCAAATTTGCACGATTACCTGAAAAGATTCCACCCTGGCTTGGAAAATCATGTCCCAGATTCCAGCACTCCAGCTGCAGGTATTTCGGCGGATTCCGACAATATCGCGTGTTGTAGATTCTGTAGCTTCGCCTAATTGTTTCGCAGAGGCGAACCAGGCTCAAGGAAGAAAATGTTCTTTAATTAATTAATTCCAAAACTTTTGGATCAAAAAACATTAATTTCGTATATGAATTTTCTTGTTTAAAAATTGAACAAACTTTAAATTCAAAGCAAAATATGTATATTATTGCGGACGGAACTTTCGTCGACTATCGATAGTACTATCGTCAACTATCGATGGTTGTGAAATTTCTATCGCCGACAATCGATGGCGCCGACTATCGAAAAAAGAAAATTCGCTGTGGCAAAACAAAAATAAAAGAAAAGTGTCAAAAAGGAATAGATAATTTTTTTGTTTTTGTTTTAGTTTTACACAAACAACAATTTTTGGTAAAAAATTTTAATGGCATGGTAACTTTTCAGAAAGATTTAGTTTATTTGATTGTTATTTCTTTTGGTTTACTTTCACGTTGTTCCGATCTAAAATGAATACATTAAGTGTGTCGATGCCAGACGAAGAGGATGTGCCATTTGATTATTTTGAGCAGTTAAACAATAAATATCCGACAGCTGAAACGTTCAATTCAAATTGGATTTGCAATCTCTTTCACGATAATGTTCGTTTTTCACTCATAAACTTTCAAAATGTGAAAAATTTCAATTTGTTTCTGGAAGACAATTTCAAGGAAATACCGGCCACGCCACCATTTGTGTATCCAAACCTGTAATCTTTCCGATTGAAAGACATCGTCCGATTGACCGATGAATGGATTAATTTCATCATAAAATTTTCAATTTGCATAGTCGTGGTTGATTTATGTTGCGAAGCATCATAATTACTGATCCAACTTTCAATTGTAGAGATTGAACGCACAGGTAGCGTTATAGAAATCATGTTTGGTTGAGCGAACGTGCAATTTTAGCTGCAAAAAACAAAGACGTCAATGAACTGAACGTAGCTATCCAACATGATATTCCAGGCGAATTGATAACCTACAAATCAGTGGACACTGTTATCAATCAAGATGAATTTGTAAATTATCCTACCGAGTTTTTAAATTCACTTGATTTGCCAGGAATGTTAGGAGTGGCAACCCTTATCTCTTAGGGGTATGAAAAATAGATGTTAGCCGATTCTCAGACCTGCTCAATAAGCACACAAAATTTCATGAGAATCGGTCTAGCCGTTTCGGAGGAGTATGTTCACACAAAAACCAATATTCACAAAAATGCGTATATCTAACGAACCAATTCACACAAACACATCGCAATAGGCTTAAAACCTCTGCATTGACCTCTAACATACGCAAAAATCAGATTTGAAATTCATCGACTCGTTCATGAGAACACCCATAACACGTAAAACATAGCTTTCTTCTTATCTTATATATAAAATTCTCGTGTCACAATGTTATGTTCCTTCTAAGCTTAGGATCTCACGAACGGCTGAACCGATTTGGCTAATTTTGGTCTTGAAATGTTCGTGGAAGTCCAAGGATTGTTTAGGGTTGAGAAAATATAACAAAATTGCGACGAAAATACTAAAAAGGACAATTTGATTTTCCAATACAATTTTTTTTTTTAATTTAGGTAGGCATTGTGTACATTGTCAGATTAACTAATATTTTTTAGTTAATAGTTTTTGTCGAAAGGAAACACAAAAATTATAAACGATTCATGTTTTGATTTCTGTGTAAAATACATATGATCAGATCAATATTTGCACATAATGCCGCCAAAAAGACGTAACATTGGGAGACGTTCGCGTAGAACTCAATTGCAATCATCCCGAAGAACAGCTGAAGCTGAGGAACAACGTTTACAAAGGAATGAGTTGAATCGATTAAGAGAAGCAAGATCACATTTTGCTCATACATGCTCGAATGAGAATGAGACGAAATCGGGATTATCAGAATCAATCAGATGAAATCCATGCAGAACAGAATTTAATCCAAAGAACATTCAGGCAAATGCGCAATGCATCCAATCTGCACAGAGCTGCATTCGAATATAACAATACGACCGATTATAGCTCGCGTCAATCTGTTGAAATTGGAACAATGAATAAGGTATGTGACCAGTGCCAAGCACTGAAATTTCCCAATGAAACAGCTGGCCTGCTTATTATCAAAAGCAGTGTATTCGGAGAGGTTCGCTGCTGGATGTATTCGGTAGAATGGCAGAAGAGAGGATTACCTCAGAAAATACTACCGCATGAAATTGATGATGTGATATCGGCGGAAATCCCAGTTCAAACAAATGATCCAGAATTGTTCGAGGGTATCACAAAGAATATGATCCACGGACCATATGGTGTGCTCAACCCAACTTCACCATGCATGATCGACGGCAAATGCTTCAAAAGATATCCAAGGGCATTGACTTCGGACACTGTTACGGGCTACGATGGATACCCATTATATCGCCGTAGATCAACAGAAGACAATGGCAGATCAACCACAATCAAAGTGCAAAAACAAGAAATTGAAATTGACAATCGTTGGGTTGTTCCATTTTCGCCATTATTATCAAAAACGTATAAAGCCCACATTAACGTCGAGTATTGCAACTCAGTAAAATCAATAAAATATATCTGCAAATACGTCAATAAGGGAAGCGATATGGCGATTTTGGGTGTGAGAGCCGACAATGTGAATGACGAAATTTCACAATATAAAATAGGATGTTGCATTAGCAGAAACGAGGCAATATGGCGAATTTTCTCATTCCAAATTCACGAACGACACCCAACCGTTGTCCATTTAGCAGTTCATCTAGAAAATAATCAACGTGTTTCTAGACGAGCGAGCGGAGCGAGCGTGCCGAAGGCCGGCTAGTACATATATAAAATTCTAGTTTCACAATGTTAGTTACCATACTCCTCCGAAACGTCTGGACCGATTCTTATGAAATTTTATCATTACAGAAAAATTAGGAAAATTGAAAATACTTTTTTTTTTTTTATTTATTTTATGCAGCTTTTTGTCTAATGACTCTATAGCGCATTTATGACTTAGAACCTTCACAATGAATTGGCGAGCTGCCTTTATAACTATAAGTATCAAACATATTTATAACTTCAAATTTATGACTATTTACATTTGCAATTTAAAGTTTTTAAAGAATTAAATCAGAATCTAAAGGGTGCCGTCTTTTCAGTATCTTGAGCTGTGTCGTCCAATTAGTTCTGCTATGGTAGGGATGTTGAGGTCATTATGCAAGACTTCGTTTCTAACAAACCATTCAGCTCCAGTCCATCTTCTCAGGGCCTTGATTTGCATTGTTTGCAGTCGTTTTATATGTGTTCTCGCAGCAGTTCCCCAGAGCGGTATTGCGTATGTAAAGACTGGTGCTACAATAGCATTGTAAATTGTTCTTTTGCTACGAAGCGACAATTTGCTAGAACTTTTCAGCATCCAGTCCAATTTTTTTAACTTTAATTTTCAGCTTTTGACTGTCTGAGTGATGTGTGGGCCGTATGTCAGTCGTCTGTCAAATGTGACTCCCAGATATTTTACTTTGGTGGCTCTTGGTATCGGAGATCCCAGTGTGACGTCAGGGCAGTCTCCTCTTCTGGTGGCAAATGTGATGTGCACTGATTTTAGTGTATTAATGGTTATACACCAGCGTTCCGTCCAGCTCTTGAACTCGTCTAAATAAGCCTGTAGTAGTTCTGATGCTTCAAGCTCAGATGGACTGCTGCTCAGTATTGCCGTATCGTCTGCGTATGTTGCTATTAGCAATCCAGTGTTAGGTGAGGGCTGCGGCATGTCTGCTGTGTACAGGATATATAGTGTGGGGCCGAGAACACTTCCTTGAGGAACACCTGCTCTTACTTGCCGAATCGTTGATAAAGCTTGTCCTTTTGCAACTTCAAAGCTTCTTCCTTTCAGGTACGAGGCTAGCAGTGTGTAGTATTGTGGGAGAGCAGCTCTTATCTTGCTCAGGAGTCCCACATGCCAGACGCGATCAAAGGCCTGTTTGACATCTAGAAAGACTGCTGAACAGTATTCCTTTTTTCAAAAGAGCCCAATATGTGATGGGCAACTCTGTGTATTTGTTCCGGGGTTCCATGCTGACTCCTAAATCCAAATTGGTGGTCTGGTATTGACCCTCTTAGATCAAGCTGTCCAAGCACTCGTCGCAAAAGTATTCTTTCAAATACCTTGGATAGTACTGATAACAAGCTAATTGGTCTGTAAGAGGCGATTTCTCCAGCGGGTTTGCCTGGCTTTGGAATCATCACAATCATAGCACGTTTCCAGCAGGCAGGGAAGTGTTGGATGCGAAGAATGGCATTGCACAGAACTACAAAATATTCAATTGTGGATTCTGGCAGTGCTCTGAGGATTGTGCCATCTATTTTGTCGTGTCCCGGGGCTTTTTTAGCTTTTATATTTTTAATTAATTCCAGGACCTCATCCTTGGTGCATGCTCTGATCGTGATGCCTTCTTCGTTTGGTGAGATCTCGTTTTCCTCAACTTCCTCGATGTTAAGCGATTCGGCTGTCAACAGTGGACTGAATTGTTCCTGGAGGTGATCTGCAAAAGCTTCAGCCTGCACTTCATCTCCCATGAGCCATGCGCCAGATGGGCTGCTGATGGGATGTTGACACAAAGGTTGCCTCTTAAGTTTTCGTGTGAATCTCCAAAGTCTGAATTCAGCACAGGCTGGTGAGTCAGCTTGTTTTAAGGCATCGCTGATGCGTTCATTTTGCAGATCCGCTAGAAGATATTTGAGTTGTCTAGAGGCCTCATTGTATAATCTTTTGGTATTTGCCGTGCGTGTTCGTAGCCAGCGACTCCTAGTCCACCGCTTATATGCCAGAAGATTTTCTGCCTGCGGAGTCAGTGGAATGTTATGACTGTATTGACAATGTGTTTGATGAGAGGGCGGTGCAGCTATTCGCGCTGCTTCAGCTATGGCATCTTGGAGTTTTTCTGCTGCGTTGTCCACATCTTCAGTTGTGTTGAGTACCATTTCTGGTTGAAGTGAAGAGTTTAGTAGGCTCTTAAAAAGTCTGATGTTCGATCCAACTGGCAGGAGGCGTTGCCTGGTGGGGAATAGCTGTGGCTGCGTGTGTATAGTAATTACCAGGGGTAAGTGATCAGAGGATAAGTCCATGCAGTCTTCAATACTCAAAAGTCGGTCACTAATTCCTTTGTAAACCGCAAAGTCGAGTGCAGTTGGGTTGCGCCCATTTAATGGATAGCGAGTGGGGGCTCCGGTCGCAAGTATGCTATAGTGCTCTTTATGTATCGCTTCAAATATCGTCTCTCCACGTTGGTTTGTTCTGTAGTTACCCCAGAAGGGGTGCCAACCATTCCAGTCACCTCCAATTATTGTTTTACCCATCCTTGGACTGAGGAGATCGATGACGTGTTGCTCGCAAAGAGGAGCATTTGGCGGCAAATAGATAGACGCTATTTCTAATGTTCCGATGGACGTTGGTAGGCTGATAGCTGCAACCTGCATAATTGCATTCGAGAGTGGAAGTAGTGGTGTGTGCACGAGTGTTGACCTTACTAGGAGTGATGATCCGCCAAAGCTGTTACATCCTCCGCCATGGGCCTGATAGTGTTCGTATCCGATTATTTTTGTTGTGGGACATTCTCGGGTTTCAGCTTCTTGGGCCGCGAATAGGCTTTGTAATATCATTGGAAAATTTACAGAAAAATTAGGAAAATTGAAAATACTAAAAGCGACAATTTCATTTTCCAATAAATTTTTTTTTTTAAATTTAGGTTGGCATTGTGTACATTGTCAGATTAACTAATATTTTTTAACTACCCTCCTAAAGTTTTTCATTGTCAAGTCAACCTTCTTTCAGTGAGCATCAAACGTTTTCAACAAAAAACAAGTGAAACCAGAAAAAAAATAAAAGTTAAACAATTTAAAGTGAATTAAAGTGAATCCGTGCAAAAGAGTGGTAGCAGACCACGTCGCTTCCTCTTAACTAACTTTCGTATAATATTTCATTATCAAGTCAACCTCAAATAAGTGAGCACCAACAATTTTTCAGCAAATAAAATTTATTTTATTGGTTGGACGCGAAACCCTTTGTCCGATTTTAATGGGACTTTTTTAAAAATGTTCAGAAGCTTCTTTATAAACCTTATTTTTAGATTTCATACAGCGAAATGCCTCTTAGGCGAAGATCGTCCCTTAGTCCGTCAACAAGTGCAGCCCGAAGGAATAAGCGTCTGTGAGCGTCAGAGACTGAAGAACATAATTCAGTGAGATTAGAAACTGAACGCTCTAGAATAACCCAGTCTCGAGCTTCTGAATCAGAAGAACAACGGGCAGACAGAATGGAAATAGATCGTTCTCGAGTTGCCCAGTCTCGAGCTTCTGAAACGGAAGATCAGCGTGCCCGTAGACTCGAGATGATGCGTATGCGTACAAATTCAACTCGACGTTCAGGAAATATTGAGTTAAATCTGGGTGCATTTCATTATAATGCGAACTTCGATTACAGTTTGCATCCAGCTGTCAGTATCGGCAAAATGGATAAAGTGTGCCGTTTTTGTTGTTCTCTGAAGTTTGAAAAAGAAACATTAGGAATGTGTTGTGCTAATGGGAAAGTTAAATTGCCTGCTTTGCTCCCACCACCTGACCCCTGTTGTCTTTGCTTTCGGGTCATTCTCCGAATTCAAGTCACTTTTTGCGCAACATTCGAAAATACAATTCGGCATTCCAGATGACTTCATTTTGAGCAGGAAAAGTTTGTATAAATCAGTTCATGCCGACCTTTAAAATTCAAGGACAAATTTACCACAGCGTAGGATCTTTGTTACCGGTTCAGGACGCTGAACATAAATTTTTACAAATTTATAACATGGGTGACGAAGAAGCACAAGTCGATGCACGTTGCAATACCGGCACTAAACGAGAAATTATATGTTCTTTTGCAAGCACTTTTCCATCAGCATAACTCATTAGTAAGGTTATTAAAATCCTCTATAGACAAATTGCCGGCTGATAACCATGCTATTCAGATAAGAGCTGACAAAACGCCTCATGGGCAGCATGCCGGACGATACAATGCACCGACAGTGAACGAAGTTGCCATTATCATCGTAGGTGAGGAGCGTGATTCTCGCGACATTATCCTTCAAAAACGTAATAATGAACTTCAGCGAGTATCTGAAAGGCACCGATCCTACGATGCATTGCATCACAGGCGAACAAACTAATAAAAAAGTTTCTGCAATGAATTATTATTCCCACCGCTTAATGATCCCTGAGAATGGAACAAATCACATTCTTCAATGCCGTCAGCTTTTTCACCAGTATGTCGTAGATATGTATGCAAAAATTGAATCTGAACGTTTGCTATTCATTCGTTTAAATCAAAAATCGTTGCGTTCAGATCAGTACATACATTTACGTGACGCGGTTGCAAACGATGGAAATGTTTCTGACATTGGCAAAATGGTCATACTACCATCAACATTAACTGGCAGCCCTAGACATATGCATGAATATGCACAAGATGCCATGGTGTATGTCCGTTCATTTGGCCGACCCGACTTTTTTATTACATTCACGTGTAATCCGGATTGGGAAGAAATAAAAGAAAAACTTATTGCCCGGCCAGGTCCCCTCCGATCGTCATGATTTAACGGCAAGGATATTTGAAACAAAAAGTGAACAAATTGGTGGACTTGATCGTAAAACATTGTATTTTTGGGGAAACACGGGCGTGGATGTATTCCATCGAATGGCAAAAGGGGGTTTGTCTCATGCGCATATTCTTATTTGGCCCAAACCAAAATACACACAGCCGAATTAGATGATCTGATTTCTGCGGAAATTCCTAATCCTGATGAAGACCCCTTGCTTTTTGACATTGCACTATGGTCCGGAATTCGATTATTTTGGCATAAACTCAAAATTTTTATGTCAATATATCGTACTTTAGCAATTATTTTCTAAAAGTAAATTGATCATATAAATTAAAAACAAACAAAAAACTGACCGAAAGCTTCACTTGAGCTTTTTATGAGCTTTTAAAAGTTCAGTATTGATCAGCTGATTGCGAGAAGGCAATTCGCGCCAAATTATTTGTTTACTTTTGCACATGATACGATTGTCAATACGCATCCACAAATTATAGTAAAATATGGAAAATAAAGGTCAAGGTATGTAGTTTTTAATGTATGTTTTTAATATATGTGTAGTTATAGAGTTTTTGTGTTGTGCAACATCCAATTTATGTGTATTTTTACAGAAAATTCTAACATGTCCCCTGTGTTTCGTGGAGTATAACTAATTTTCTGACAATTTCTGACAAAAGTTAAAAACGCCAGTTTGTACCTTTAACTATTGTTTTTGACGGCAAAATAATATATTTTGATTTTATATAGGCAAGTTCGAGTTCAGACATAGCGACCTCATACACATTTGGAGCGGTAACAATCGACAAATCAATTACGTTTATGATTACGTTTATTCCACAATCAACAATAACCATCAGGAATTAAAAAAGAAAGAACAGATTGACAAAAAAATAGCTAATTTTGAATTATTCATTAAAAGAAAACTGCCCGAGTGTAACAGACAGTTAGATCGATTTATGTCCAAACATACTAAGTGGATGGCTTCTAAAATTACAATTTTTGTTAATGAGTGGGAAAACTGTAAGACACCACAGAAAGTGGGACGCCGAAACTTATCTTACCCAAATGTAGGAGCAAGATTGAAAAGGAAACTGGCATCCGAACTGGCAAGTGAAAGTGATAATGACACAAATCTTTTGATTCATGCAGCAACTGTATCTGCTAAAAAAGAAGGCAAGAGTGACGTTGCCTTAGTTCTTAAAGAAACCTTAACAAAACCTGAATTTCTAACCGAATCGAAGATGCAATTTCAATGGCAAAAACCAACTCCTCTTTCACCAGATGAAGCTCTAGCTTATCTCCTGGAAAACACGTTAACAAAACAGCAATATATAAGCACCAGGCTTTTGAATAAAAGTCATAATAGCGACATATATCCGCTGTATAATGAAGTGCTCGAAGCAAAATTACAGTGCCGACCAGAGGGTATAGAGGTAAAGGAAACTACTGCTCAAATGCTATTACAAAATCTTTTGGATCATACTGCGCAAAGATTAATAAAGTTGCAATCGGATGTTTTCAAGCAATTTCCAGATATCTTCAAAATCAAATTAATTTGCAGCTACGGTTTTGATGGGACAACTGGTCATAGTGCTTACAAGCAGAAATTTGAAACTGAAACACCTGGGACAGATATTTGTGATCAATCTTTATTTGTAACTTCTGTCATACCCATACAAATTATAGACTCGTTTAATCGGCATATCTGGATCAACAAAGCACCGCAGTCCATTCGATTTTGCAGGCCGCTAAAAATTGAGTTGATAAAAGAAACTGCTTCCCACATAATGATGGAAAAAAATCAGTTAGATATTCAAATTAATAATCTTAGGTCGTTTGCTTATAGATATGATGAAACTCGTGATATCGAAGTTACTTATGAAATGCATATGACACTCATAGATGGAAAAGTCCTAAACGTATTAACAGACACTAAATCTACTCAATGTTGTCCGATCTGTGGAGTCAAACCAACACAAATATTGAAAATTACAAATTTTAGTTCAGAAACCTTTGCATCAAAAATAAAATCTTTACAATTTGGGGTAAGTCCACTACATGCTTGGATCCGGTTTTTTGAATTTGTCTTAAATGTATCATACAGAGCTGAGATAAAAAAGTGGCATATAAAAGGAGATGACAAAGCTAAAATGAATATTCGAAAAAAATATATTCAGGAGGAGATTTGGAGAGAAATGGGCCTACGAGTAAGCATGCCGAAACAGAATGGCTGCGGCAATACCAATGATGGTAATACGGCAAGAAGAGCTTTCGCAAGTAGCAAATTCTCGTCGATAACCAACTTCGATGAAAATATTTTAAAAAAGATTCACATTATATTAATAGCAATTTCATCAAACTATTATATAAATTCCGACAAATATCGTTCTTTTTGCTGATTCGAGTTCTGATTCCGAAATTCTTAATGTAGAACTAGAAGAAGAAGAGTTTGATTATTTATAAAACAATATTCATATACCCATTTATTATGTTTGTTAATATTTTATTTTAAAATATAAAAATATCATTTCTGAAGATGAAAACAGTATAGAGCTTTTTTGAATCCTAAGTCATAACAGTAGTTTATATGGGAGGCAAGAGAGGGCGTGGTCGCACGGACTTCAAATTTTGTCTACAAACTATTTATGATTTAAAAATAAAACGTACAAAGTTTCAAGTCTGTAGCTTTATTTTTAGAGTTTATGCCAAAAAAATTGAATTCTGGACCATAGTGCATTGTAACAAAAACGATGTTGCATGGACCATGTGGACCAATCAATCCGCAATCTCCTTGCAAGATAGAAAACAAATGCACGAAAAAATACCCAAGGGAACTTCTGTATGAAACACGCACTGGAGATGACGGATATCCAAAGTACAGGCGGCGTAAACCAGAGCATGGAGGTTTTACAACAATAATAAGAAAAAGAGAAGTTGATTTGGTTACGCAATATTTTTCATTCTGTGGTTTGTCCTGAGTGAACGTGAAAAAATAAAAAAAGAAATCCTGTCGCCATTATAGGTTAACATTATTATTATCTCCATCAAACATGGTTAAAATGTAAAGATGGCGAGTGGTTGAAAATTTTATGATGAAATTAATCCACTCATCGATCAATCGTACGATGTTTTCCAATCGGAAAGATCCCAGATCTAGACGAGCGAGCGAAGCGAGCGTGCCGAGACGCAGCGGAGGCCAGCTAATTCTTTATAAAAAATAATCTCTTCCCTGAACTCATATCGTTTTTGAGCTAAGAGAGAATTTTCGCCTCTGTCTATTTAGTACTCTATGTATGAATCTGCCTTTTATACCAGAGTTGGTATATGTACTTTGTTATAGGTGCGTTTTATTATCTTGAGATGTTTGCGTAAGGTGTTGAGTACATAAATTGTCTATGGAAAATCGAATTAGTATATAAGCTTACAGTGACTTAAGCTGTGGAGAATAAGAACCTTGTAAAACTAAAAAAATGTTTTGTTCTTGGCTCAAAAAAGGTTCCAATCTATAACTAAAAATTCGTATAATCATTTAGGGCTCCAAAACCTAGATAAAATCCTGTTTTCTAAAACCTTTAAAAAAAATGGCGGACGTAAAGTCGGGCGCGGACGACTTTAGGATACCCTGTACCACTAGCTTGTAATAAAGTCCGATTTCTTCACAAAAAACCAAAAACAGACGAATTTTTAAGCAAAAATTTTTTTGTGACCGATCGTTCCTATAGGAGCTATATGATATAGTCAACCGATTTCAATAAAATTTGACACAGTTTTAAAATACCTTAAAAAAGATATGAATGCAAATTTATTTCAAATATCTTTACAAACAAACAAAACACATCGAATTTTGTATAAAAAACGTGTTTTTGGACCGATTGGTCCTATGGGAGCTATATGATCTAGTCAAACGATTTGGATTAAATTTAGTACAGTGATTAGGAACTATAAAATACTCACGAATGTCAAATTTGATCCCAATATCTTAACAAACAAACGAAACACAACAAATTTTGTTAAAAAATCGATTTTTTGGAAGATCGGACCTATGGGAGCTATATGATATAGTCAACCGATTTTGTTTAAATTTGGCACATTGCTTAAGTGGTCTAAAAAATTTCCAAACGCCAAATCTGGTTACGATATCTTTATTAAAAAACGAAATATAACGAATTTTTCTTTAGAAAAGTTATTTTGGCCGATCGGTCCTATGGGAGCTATATGATATAGTCAACCGATTTTGATCAAATTTGGTACAGTGATTGGGAACTATAAAAAACTTTCGAGTGCCAAATTTCGTTACGATATCTTCATAAACAAACGAATTATTCATCTAAAACGCTTTTTTTTGTCGAGGTCGTCTCAAACACCCCCATGGAGCTATATAATTTATTCCCGATATCAAAAAAATAAAATAAACTTGCCTCCTATGGAATAATATGGGATCTAATGTGAAAGTTTGGTAACTCTAGCTCTTACCATCTCTGAGATCTAGGCGTTCACACGGACGGACGGACGGACAGACGGACAGACGGACGGACGGACGGACGGACAGACGGACAGACGGACAGACGGACAGACGGACAGACGGACATGGGTATATCGACTTCTCTATTCACCCTGATCATATTTTAGGTAACTTTGGGGTGTCTCCGACGTCTCCTTCTATATGTTACATACATTTTCGGCTTGCACAAACTTAATATACCCTGTATACCATACGGTACAGGGTATAAAAATGTTGCACATTTTGGTAAACGATTTTGATTTCATTTTTCTTTACAAATAGATTGCCATCGCTTTGAAAGCTATTCCTGATTCTTTAAAAAGACAAAAGTTATATCTGAAAAGTTTAGTACAGTCGAGACGGTGCTCGACAGTTAATACCCTGTACCTTTTTTTTCGAAAAGAATCCGTGCATATTCCTTCTAAGAATTTTTCAATTGGAGCATTTTGCTTTTAAGTTTCGTTACGAATTTGTTTCGATTTTGATGAAAATCGAAAGTTACGTTAAATAAACTAAAGTATGTATATGGGGTGATTTGGAAGTGGATTTGTTCATTGGCCACATGAATCTAATTACCAAGGCGATTGTAGGTCACTTGTAACCATAACACTGTGCAACATTTCCGAGGTCATCGGCTGGAAACAACTTCTCTTTTGGTTTTTTGGAGTACATCCTGAAACTAGAGAAACCCCCAAAGGATTTTGCTCAAAGTCATCAATAAGGTACTTTTTTAATATCGGCCAAATTTTCATTCCAACGTGAATTTTCGAAGATAAGACCATTTTAATTAAGTCCACTGACATCACACACATCAACGCACTGACAGAGATGTAGCTCTGGATTCTCTTTCTAGCTCGGACGATACAGAGTCTGACCATGACTTTGAACCACCACCAAAAAAATCTAAACCACAACAAGCGTCAACTGCAATGGATATCGATTGATCCTTTTTTTTTCCTTTTTTTGTAACTTTTATATACTGAGCAATAAATTTCATGATAAAAATGAAACTACTAGAGTATTTTTAGAAAAAAATGTTCTGCGAAATAGTTCACTTTCGTAATACCAAAAGGTATTAAGAAATGTTCGGATGCAGTTGGCATGTGCAAGAGAGTTCTGATTGTTACTGGCAATTGTTTCGCTAAATATAGGAATGCTAGATTTCCAATAGTTTAGCTGTGTATAGTAAGAAGCATAAAAATATGGTAATTTTTTAAAAATATTAGTAATTTTGTGACACTCGATACAGTTTCTTTTTGGTGTCTGTTCTACAATTTATTTATCTTTGACAACATCCAGAACTTTTTTTACGATATAGTAGACTCCATACAAATGGTCTTATTCCCAAAAAATCAGGTTGCGGATATAAAAAAACTACCTTATTGATGACTTTGAGCAAAATCCTTTGGGGGTTTCTCTAGTTTCAGTTGTACTCCAAAAAAGCGAAAAGAGTAGTTGTTTCCATTTTTTGTGTTGCACTGTGTAATTAGGGTCATATTAAGAAGCCGCTTATACGCAAGGGGCAGTGAAATTTCTACATTTTTGAGTATATTTTTTGTAGTATTTGTCCGATTTTGTTAATTTTTGACACACAACGCTCTGTTCAATTTTAGATGAAAATATTAAACGATGTGACTAAAAACCGCGAAAATCCACCAGAGGGGAACTGGGCAAGATATCGACATGATTTAACAAACTTCATCTGCTGAGAAAATAGTTGTCTAGCTCTTATAGTAGATACTATCGTTAGTGCCACCATACGATAGTTTAGACTTCGATAGTCTGTTTGACATGTTACCAATTCTTTGTCCGTTAATTGTCCATAAAAGTTTTTTACCTACAGAAGTATGCCAACGATATATCGAACAAAACCATGGATAGTACCCAAAATATTTAACTATCCATACTACCGATAGTGCCATCGTTAGTATACCACATTTACTTCTTCATAAAAACTAATTATTATTTTCTCTTAAAAGCTATGAGTAGTTTTTTAATACATGATGATTACGGGATATTCAATAGATTGTACTAAAAAATTTTAAATTATTAATTAATTTTAAGTTTATTTTCATTTCTATAATAACTTATTTTTGTATTTTGGAAGAATAATCTTATTTTTATATATTGACATCAGCATAATCTATGCTGACTTAGTAAACTTTTCGAGCTTGAACTTGATGGTAATTATTCAGATTAGAAATTGTATTACTTGAAATTTGATCCTTTTGTAAATTTTGATCTGGTGGTTTAGTTAATTTTATCGAAAATTATTTTTTTACATTACAGCCTCATTTTTTAGTATTTGAGGCTGGGGCAGACCTTCCACTTGAACCTCCAACTGATGCTCCAGCAGATGCTAATTTTCCCGTAAACAGACTTCCATAATTATTATATATGATGTAGTAGAAGGGCTTGTTGGCAAAAAAATCCCTGGGGTTAGATATGGGAATTATCATTTTACCTAATACACAGAAAATAAAAGTTTAGTTTTTAATGTGCCTGGCATTTTTGAAATATCCTGCAGGAAATATCTGCGCCTAAATTGTGATTTTGTGCGTAATAAGGGGTCACCCTAAAGTTATTGAGTCGGAACCGAACTTGAATATACAAAAAAAAAAAAAAAATTGGAATATAAAAGTTCAATAAAACCAACAAAGATCATTGCTTTGCAATAAATTACATGGGGGCTCCGCTACCTTTGCACAATGCTGCCAAAAGCGGGTCAAAAATTATTCCTTTTTTTTTTGTATATTGAGTTAAACTACTCATAGAAAAAATCAAACTGAATTTTTTGAAAATTTGTTGAAATTGTGCCGTATGCATCCAGTGAAAGCTAAACTGGTTCTTGGAAGCTCAATATTGAAATAAGTTTTTTTTATGTCCAGCTGATGGGATTGTCAAAAAATTTGCAAGATGTTTTTCTTAACCAAACTACAGCATAAAAACCCAATTTGCAAGTCAATTCGTTAAACAAAAAATTGTACGTACATCGACCCCATTTTCTCCACTTATTTCAGTATTTGCAAAATTTTTTGCCAGTGCTCAACAAGGCCATTCCTTAATCATACTCACCGGTAGCTGCAGCTGCCTGCGTACCCCCCTCATTCACATCAATATAAGCCTTGTGTATGATTTTTGAAACTAACAGACGTTCTCCCCTTTCCAAAATTTGACCAAATTCAGCGTCATTCGTAAATAGACGGTTCATGCCCAGCTACAAAGAAAAAAAAATTTACCATAAACATTTAAACATAACCGAAAACTTCCAAATCCCAGTACCTGTTTAAAAACGTCTGTTAGCTCTTGTGAGAACTCCGCTCTGAATTTTGGGAATCTTACTTCGACGCTTTCTACAGACAATTTCTTTGTAATATCCAACAAAGAAATGCTTTTTAGCTTGCTCTCTAGCAGCTGCAGTCCGGTCTTCTTATCGGGCAATATGATAAGCATGGCCAAATCGCTGTCATTATAAGGCATGGACAAGGCCTGGGCATCCAATTCGGGCAATTCTGCATAAGCAAAATCACTCCTCAAAAACATCATGGGCATCTTTATCTTATCGGTATCATTCAAAAAGAAATCCTCATCACGGGTTTCCGATGCCCTAAATTTGGATTTCCACTCGCCCTTAAAATGTACAGCATTGATCAACACTATACGTGTACGGTCATCAAAATCGTCTGGCGAAGTAAGATCCTTAATTAAATTATTTGTCTTGGATTCCACCCATTTATTTATAGTTTGGCTTGCCGCTTTGCTGGAACTAAAGTTAATTTCTTCCGGCTTTGATTGGAACTTTTTGGTCAGTAGGTTGTCAAAGTTTTGCTTAATTTTAGAGCCTTTCATCATGTATAGTTTATTGGCTATTATCAATATTTTGGAATTCTTACAAGCGGCCAATACGGGTGCAAAAGTGTCTGCAATTTCGGATACATTCTTTGAGTTTAGTTGAAGACCACGATCCAACTCCTCGGCAGTGGCTTTCTCAGCGCCCATGCGCACCATAGCACCGCAGGTTTGTATGGATATCGGAGAAAATATAATATTCTTGTGGGGATTCAATTTAACCAATTGTTCGTATACATTGGTGCCAAAGGTATTTAGATTTTTGGCAAATTTTGTATTATCAGCTGCCATGGTGCTCGGAGTCGTATGCTAGAAGAAGAATTTATTTTCAGTGAAAATTTTCACTTATTTTTGTAGTAACTAGTCGAATGTTTTCTAATATTTAACAAATCGTTTTAGACATTGTGAATTGACAGTATTTGCCTAGGTATAATACCTATAGAGTTGTTGGTGTTTTTTGCGCATGGCTTTATAAATATTTCGTTGAAAGGAAATATCATACTTTGGTGAAATTTTTCGTAAAGCCTAAGTCCAAATTTTTTAAATCGTTATTATTTTTGTCCTTTTACTTTGATGGGAGTTAAAATAAGTAGGGGTAGTGGAGTAAGGTGACAAACATGTGGAAGGAGACATCGGAGACATCCCAAAGTTAAAATATGATCAGGGTGAATAGAGAAGTCGATATACTTATGTCCGTCCGTCCGTCTGTCTGTCTGTCTGTCCGTATGAACGCCTAGATCTCAGAAATGGTAAGAGCTAGAGTAACCAATCTTTCACATTAGATCCCATATTATTCCATAGGAGACAAGTTTAATTTATTTTAATGATATCGGGGATAAATTATATAGCACCCATATGGGTCTTTGAGACGACCTCAACAAAAAAAAAGTGTTTTAGATGGATAATTCGTTTGTTCAAGAAGACATCGTAACCAAATTTGGTATTCAAAAGTTTTTATAGTTCCCAAGCACTGTACCAAATTTCATCAAAATCGGTTGACAATATCATATAGCTCCCATAGGACCGGTCGGCCAAAATAACTTTTTTAAAGATAAAATTCGCTACATTTCCTTTTTAACCCCCGACGCAAAAAGAGGGGTGTTATAAGTTTGACGTGTCTGTCTGTTTGTCTGTCTGTCTATGGCATCGTAGCTCCCGAACGCATGCAGTGATTTCAATTTAGTTTTTTTTTGTATTAAAGGTGACTTATGTGCAAGTGTTCTCTAGACATGTTTGATGAAAATCGGTTGAGCCGTTTAAAAGTTGTGGGGAGTGAAAGTGGGGAGAATGCGTAAAAAAAAGCAAACGAGCTTGACCTTAAATGTAATATATACCTTAACAAGAATCTAAATTATAGTAAGTATATTATAATATACTAAAGTCTAACTTAACCTAACCTACCTATAAAAAGTATGAAAGAAAAAATTAAATTAAAAATTTAAAAAACCCCCGAGAACTTAAGTAATTTTCATTTAAAAAGTAAAAAATAATAAAAGAAACTTAATGTTAAAGTACCTAAGAATCTATTAATAATTCTAAAAAAATACGTCGCGTTGGGGGACCGCTCCTAAACTAACAATTTAAATACAAATAGTCTAATTAAGCAACAAATATGAACTTAAAAGCAAATTTAAGAAAATACTTCAAAAACTTTCATAGAATTACTTCAAAAAATTTGCATGTAAGATACGACCGTCAACGACGTCTGCCCTCGCGTGTCCCCCAACGCGACGTATTTTTTTAGAATTATTTATAGATTCTTAGGTACTTTAACATTAAGTTTCTTTTATTATTTTTTACTTTTAAATGAAAAATACTTAAGTTCGGGGGTTTTTTAAATTTTAATTTAACTTTTCTTTCATATAGTATATATTTCATATAGGTATATAGCTCCCATAGTAACAATCGGTCCAAAAATCGTTTTTCAACAAAATTCGTTGCGTTTCGTCTGTTTGAAAAGAACTAAATTCGGCATTCAGATCTTTTTTAAGGTATAAAGGCACTCTGTCAAATTTGATCGAAATCGGATGACTTTATCATATAGCTCCAATACGAACGATCGGTCAAAAAAAAAAATGTTGTTTAAAAATTCTTCTGATTTTGGTTTTTTGTGAAGGAACCGGATTTTATTGCAAGCTAGTGGTACCCGACTTTACGTCCGCCATTTTTTTGTTATAAAAACTGGCAGATGAGAATGACCTGTATACTGCTTCCTGTATCAAGCAGGGTTTTTTTTTTTGCAGAAGAAATTGCATTTTTAGATTCCGGAGTGCAAATACCACAAAGCCTTAGCAAAAAATCATAAACCAAAAAGCCATAATATCATAGTGGGTATTTGACTTTTATCTTAAAAATTATATTGGTTACGATCCCTGGTTTATATGAGTCCTAAAAATAGGCTAAATAATTATTGTTAGTTGTAGAAAGTGAGTTTAAATTTGCTTTTATTTTATTTGAATATTTAATTATATATTAAAGTAATAAAAATGCCAAAGAAACTGTTTAACTATCATGTTTTCTTCAGCAATTGTTTTAAGACGTTACAAACAAGGTACGTCGATTAGACGTATCGTTGTCATTAGAGAGCTACTATATGATAACGGCTTAAGCTATAAACAAACATTTTTCCCAAAGCCTAAGTCCAAATTTTATTTAAATCATTATTATTTTTGCCGCTTTACTTTGATGGGAGTTAAAATAAGTAGGGGTAGTGGAGTAAGGTGACAAACCTTAAATATTTCTCCAGACGAACAAATCTTCAGGCGTATCGGTTATGCTAGTATGGTTAATCGATAAGTAATCGGTTGGTTAGTTGTAGGTGGCATACATAAACTACTTTGTACCCTTGCAGAATTTCAATTTTTTTTGTAAAAATATAGTTCTGGTAAGCAGTAAAAAACTGTGAATGTGGAAAATATATATTAAAGTCTACATAATAATCTTATTTTTTCAAAAACAGACCAATCTCTTTTTATGTAATTCACAAATTTTAATACAATTTTGCTTAACTTAAAAAATCTGTAAGTAGGCCTATTAACTTCCTTGGTTGTTAATGGTGATCTATAGCGTGTAGCAAATTTTTAGGCTCATATTCTCAAAAACTGGGAGAAGGACTTGATATTAAAGATCATTTCTACTAGATTCCAATAAACGCCGACCCAAATATTCATTTATCGATAGCTCAATAAACAATCGCAAACAATTTTGATACGCGGCAATAATTTCAAGCAGACCAATTGCCGCCTTAATGCATTAGTTTAGCTCATTTCTTCTATCCTCGCCTTACAAGCCACATTCCTTGAATATGCAGCTGACTATGGGTACTCGTTTGGCGCAGATATAGACTTTTCTTTTAAGAGAATAAATATCATAAGCGTATCTAACTGTCGGGCGCCAATCAATAGTTCCGCTTTAAAATCAATAAGCAGCACTTATTGTATAAAAAGAGCTGTTTCATAAGAAAACGTTAAAGTTTATTGCAATTCGTGGGGTTAAGCTGCTGCTATCGTTAAACTTTAAAACACAATACTAAGTAAGATGCTCGTGTTCTTTGGACTGTTGCCCATATGCGCTTTGGTTCAAGCTCATGCCAATACTGCAATACCGGAACACACCACTTTACCCCAGAAATTTTCCATCACATTGAACAGGGAATCTTTGCAGTACCTATTGAAATTGGAAGCACGCGCTGCAAAGTATAAAACAAAAATCGCCACACCAAAAACTGCTTCGTCAAAGAAAACCACGGCCAAGCTAAAATGTAAACAGCGAAAAAACAAACAATGCCGTAAGTAGTAGTCCAAATTATAGGAATCCTAATATAACTATTATTATTTTAGACTGTGGCATAGAAAATAAAAATCTAATTGTGGGCGGCACTGAGGTGCGCAGTAACAAATATCCCTGGATGGCACAGCTGCTTGTGGGGTCGAAAAAGTTTCAAAACTGTTGCGGTTCATTGATCAATGATCGGTATGTCCTGACGGCTGCTCACTGCGTGTTTAACAAAACTGATGACTTATTCGTACGCCTGATGCAATTTGATAAATCTTCCGCCAATCCTGGAATTCTGCTCAAGGTGGCTGAAAGGATCGTTCATCCGTACTTCACCTCCTGCGGTTTAGCCCTTTGTAATGATGTGGCACTACTTAAATTGGAGTCACGCGTAGATTTCAATGAAAATCCATTAATAAGTCCTCTGTGCCTGCCGAACGCCATCCAGCCCTCAAATCTCAAGGGTATTGCGGCCGGTTGGGGCCATACCTCTAAGAACGGTAGGCCTTCCACCATTTTGAAAGAGGTCGAATTACCCATACTAAGCCATGACCAATGCCGCCAGACAGGTATGGATCAAATTTATAAAAGCGATATTATGATCTGCGCGGGCGGCATGGGCGGCATAGGCGGCATATGCATCGGTGATAGCGGCGGTCCCTTAATGGTACAAGATAATAAGCATCAATATGATTTGGCCGGCGTTGCCTCTTTTGTGTATGACAAATGTGTTGATCCCAATTTGCCGAGTGTTTTTGCCAGGGCTAGCGCCTTTTTGGACTGGATTAAAAAGAACACAGCTGGTGCCATCTACTGCGCCAGATAGACTTCACTTAAAATATCGCTTAGATTGTTTTTAATTATAATTATTAAACAGTCGTATCCAATAAATGTCAAAAAAAAAAATATCGGGGACTTAGTGTTTTATTAACTGTCGGGCAGATACTGAGCGGTCAAGATATAGCTGGATAAGCTTAAATGGGATATCTTACCTCATCTGTTTCATGATAGATTTTCTCAGACATTTTACGCAGGTGGTCGATGGAAGAAGATACAGGAAGAGTACGTCGCAGTGACTTATCGTTATCATTCGAAAGCTTTTTGTGTCACACTTTTTAAAAAAATACAAAATTTAAATTGCAAGCAATGGATATAAAATAATATATGCTTATCATTGTGGGTATTTGAAGGCCTTTCCAGCGATTTTTTCAAGTCTTTGGATACCAAAATATGGAAAACTTAGATCTTATCGAATACCTGAAAACATCAGTAACGATTGCAAAAACATTAAAATTTGAGAGTAAACGAATTTTTAAGTCAGTTGGTATTAGCCAAATTGGGCATTTATGAACTGGTTTAGAGGGTAGTTATAATATACACAATCTCTTGTAACCATTAATTTAATGGAACGAAAAGTTTTTTCTTGTAGGCTTAAGATATATGTTGAATAAATATAAATTACAATTCTTCAAGGACATTTAAGGCATCAATAGAAAGGTTTAAAGTGTGCATCACAAAAATACTTCAATCATTGTTTTGGTTCAAAAGATTCTTAGATTAAATTTTTATTAGGAAAGTTTTAAAATAAAAATGACTTAAAAATATTTTTATCGGTTGCGCTTTAAGTGTGGTTAATCAATAAGTAATCTATGGCTAGTTATAGGTGGCATATTCTAACTATTTAAAACCGTATATACAACAATTACGAACTAAAATTTAATTTTGTAGCAAAATAGTTTTGGTAAGCAGTGAAAACATGTGATAGGGAAAACAAATTTATTAAAGTCTACATACTTATCTTATTTTTTGAAAAACAAACCAAACTCTATTTTATATAACTCATTATTTACCGTTCATTTTGAATACAATTTTGTTTAACTTAAAAAATCAGGAAGGAGCCCTGACAATATAATTGATTGTAAATGATGTTCTATAGCTTGTAGCAAATTATTAGTTTTATAATCTCAAAAACAGGGTGAAGGACATTGCATCAAAGAATATTTCTTCTAGAATCCAATTAACGTCGACCTAAATATTCAGTTATCGATAACTCGATAAATAGTCCCAAACAATTTTGATAGCCGCTAATACTTTCAAGCAGACCAATTGCCGACTCATTGCATTAGTTTAATTTTGCTAATATGTTAATACCAAAACTGCTTGGACTGCTTGCATCATAGGTAATTTCTTCTAGAATCCACTCCAGACGCGCCTTACAAACCGCATTCCTTGAATATGCACTAACCTTTTGGAGCAGATATAAACTTATTTTTTGATAATAAATAGCATAAGGGTATCCAACAGTCGAATACCACTCAAAGGTTCCGCTTTAAAATCTATAAGCAGCACTTATTATTTATTTATTTATTTATTTAAGGAGTACAACTAAGCACAGTTGACATAAAATATTATAGAAAAAACAGTAAATTTATTTAGAAAAGAAAAATAGAAGGTATAACTAATCCGCGTATCTAGCCCGATAGGTGAACTTTTTAATGATATGTACCTTCTCACATCAAGAACTGGCCAGACACTTGGATTTACAATGTAAAGGTTGAAAAAAGGAAGCAAGATAAAAATTAAACATATCAAAAATGACAAAAAAAAAAATAAAAAAAAATAACTTATAAGAAAAAAGTGCCAAGGGATCACCGTTGACCAAAAGAAACATTCATAATATAGGATTGGTCAAGGATACTCGTAGTGGCAAATCAAGATAACTGAGGATAGAAGAAGTGATAGATTGAATAGACTGTTCGAAAGAGAGAAATTATAGAAGTTATTATAATTAGAGCATAAGACACGGAAAGGATCGTGTAAAGCATAATTAGATCTACAAAATTGTAAGGCTAAAGGTTGAAAATTACGAGTTACTCTAAAGGGAATGACAAAAGTAACTTTGCTAAGAAGTACATTAGAATCGATTAGACCGAGTAACAGCTTATGCAAGAATAACACGCCATGGCATGTTCTGCGATGATTTAAAGAAGGAAATTTTATAAGGCGAAGTCTATCAGAATATGGCGGCAGTCGGATGTTTGGGTCCCAGTTTAAGCCACGAAGTGCAAAAGGAGAAATTGCTTTTCAATCATGTCTTGATAAACATGGTATTGAGGACTCCAAACGCAAGAACAATATTCTAAAATAGGACGGACGAGAGAAATAAAAGTAGTTTGGTTGTGTAAGGGTCGTTAAACTCTTTAGACCTAAGCTTAATAAAAGCAAGAACACCTCTAGCTTTATTGACGATGTTGCAAATATGATTGTTGAATTTAAGGTTATGGTCGAACAAAACACCAAGGTCGGCCACACACTCGATGCGTTCTAGGGTAGAAGATTCTAAAGAGTAAGTAGCCAAATAAGGAGCAGAACGATAAAATGTCATAACATTACATTTTGACTTGTTCAGAAAGAGTTGGTTGAAATTGCACCAAGATTGCATGTTATCAAAATCATGCTGAAGAAGTAAATGCTTATTTTTATCGGAATAGGACAAAGTTTGACATCGTCCGCATACATAAGAATGCAAGAAGATTTGATTACTTGCGGTAGGTCATTTAAAAATAAATTAAAAGAAGAGGGCCAAGATTGCTACCTTGAGGTACCCCAGACGTGACCTTAATTTCTTTAGATTTGCAGCCTTTAAAAACTACCTTTTGGACTCGATTTGATAAATAGGATGAAATCCAATTTAAATGGCAAGACGGAAACCCCAGACGTGACAGTTTTACAATGAGAAGATTATGGTTTACCGAGTCAAATGCTTTACTGATCAGTATAAATGACATCAGTTTGCTTTTTTCGGTAAAAGCTAGATTGATAAGAGACGAAAGTTCTAAAAGATTAGTAGAAGTGGACCGACGTTTTATAAACCCATGTTGGGAATCCGACATTAAAGAACGACAGTAGTCTTGCAATTGTGATGTGACAATCCTTTCAAAAACTTTAGGAATTGATGAAAGCTTGGCAATACCACGGTAGTTCTCAATGTTGGACTTGGAACCTTTTTTATGAATAGGGATAATAAAGGATTCATTCCAGATGGGCGGAAGACAAGAATATTTTAAAGAAGTGCGGAAAAGAACAGATAATGGCATAGCAAGAGAGTGAGCACAATGCTTTAAAACCAGGCCAGGGGAGAAGGATGATTTAACGGACAGTAGGGATTGCAACACGTCGGTTTCTAAGATCTTTGGAGAAGGAATAAGATTAGAATGAGGAAGCTTATAGGGATAGTTAGGGTCAGTGTTATTAGGGTTGACAGAATAGGTGGTTTGAAAAAAATTGGCAAATAGTCAGCGATTTCAGAATTTTTAAAAGAGCTTACATTTTTTAAATATAGCGATGCAGGAAATAAGGACGATTTACGTTTTGAATTAACAAAAGAAAAAAATTTTTTGGGATCACTACAGAAGTTGAGCCGACAACGGGAGAGATAATTATTGTAGCAAACTCTGTTAAGAAGAATGAACTTGCTGCGTATAATAGAAAATTTATAAAAGTCAAAAGGAGATCCTGATTCCTTAAATTTTTTGTAAGATGAAGACTTACGATTTTTTAAAGAGGACAGAGTAGTAGTAAACCAAGGTGGCTTTAAAGAAGGAGACAGACAGAATAAGGAACAAAGAGATCAAAAGCAGCGTATAAAACCCTATAGGAGTTGGTAATGGAAAGTTCAAAGTTCTCAGTAGACAACAAAGGCAACCAGTTAATTTCGGACAAAAATTTATTAAGACCTATAAAATTACACTTACGAAAACAGCGATACCGAGAAGCATGAGCATGAGGCTGATTTCGGTAGAGATTATTAAATTTTAAAACGATTTGTAAGGTCGGATGGTACGGGTCCTCGGGTAAGGAGAGCGGACTTACTCTAGAAATTTCAAGGTCAGAATTATCATTGACAAAAACGAGGTCAAGCATTCTATTTGAGTAATTACGTATATAATTTATTTGGTTCAGAAAAATGTCAACCAGTCCTGTAACAAACTCATGACATCCAGAAGGAATAAGAAAACTAGAATTGGCTGAACTAAGCCAACCAATGTAGGCAGATTAAAGTCGCCTAATACAACTCAATACCAATAGGAAAATTTAGAGATAGTAAACGAGATTCTAAGGCGACTTTTACAGCAATAAGAACGCCACCACCACGACCGGGAGACCGGTCAAGCCGTAGGTTGAATAGGAGTTAACAAAAATTTCAGAATCATAGACAGATGCATTTAGCCAGGTTTCAGAGAAAGCAATAACATCAGAATCGAAATCTACGCTATTAGTGAAAAGTCTCTAAAGTTTAGAGAGGAGACCACGCACAGGTATGGAGGAAGCTATATTAGATGCTAAAGGCTTTTTTGGTTGTTTAATAAATTCATGCACTATAGTATGAGTAGGCCAGAATGAAGGATTTAGTATAGTAGAGAAGAGAGAATCAGGGACACTAATCTTAAACGAGGAGATATCGCGCTTATACTTAAAATTTAACTTAAGTACTTCAATTTCGTTTGGAGATATTTTTAGTTTCTCACAAACGAATTGATTAACGCAACTTTCGGATGCCGAAGACATAAGCCTGGAGACGAAGATGGACTTTTTAGGTGCCACTCCAACCAATGAATCGGAATGGTCCGCTGTTGAGGGTGCGGTTGGTATGGGGACACCACTCAGAACGATGACAGACGACGGAGCATCAGTCACCATGTTAGATAACTCTCAAAATGTCAAAATCATTATTCATGTCAAGTTTGAACTTATTATCTATCAATTCGGAAAAGTTATGCTTTTGTGTCATTTTTCGATGACTGTTTACTATGGCGAAAATGCGAGTGCCATCACAAAAATGAAGCATAACTTCTGCAGTTCTAAGAGTTACTGCATTTTATTTTGCGTCTTTTTTAGCGAATTTCCACGCAAAAAATGACGCTCATACTTTTTTTTCAAAAGTGGGAGATTACTTTTCAATTTTAAAGTTAAAAATTAAAAATGATGAAAAATAAAAAAAAATCTTAAAAATAAAAAAAAAATATTTTTTTTTAAATTTAATATTTTATTTGTCATGGTAAAAAAAATTCGTGTCAATATCTTTAAGTGTTTAGAAGATATGGCTTATCAAAAAATAGTCTAAAATGAAAAACCCGATATTCAGTTATCGATAACTCAATAAATAATCGGAATTTTGCAATAAAATTGGGCGTTGTTACTATTGGCTAGCAGCTCTATCAACTGTGTAAAAATCATCAAAATCGGAGAAGGTCGCCAAAAAATTGGCCCGCTATAAGAAGAGTTGGTTTTAAAGAAACTATCGATAGTACTATCGTCACCTATCGATGGCTATGAAATTACTATCGCCATCTATCGATGGCGCCGACTGTCGATAGTTCTCCACCTCTAGCTTAGAAAACTTATAATTTCACTTGAAATTGGTACTCTTAGGCTTACGAGGTGGCACCACACGCACTTTTAAACAAGAGTGCTGAAGTATTTTTCAAAGATCCATGCTCAAAATTATATGCTACATATTTCTTCTCGATCAAGTATATTAACAATTGAATTTTTTTATAATTAAGGATAAATTATTTTTTATATCGTGTGCAAAGTGAAAATGAGAATAAAATCTTTTTATGGACAAGTCCACTGACGTTATAAGTACCAATCAATTTTAAATACCTAAAAAACATAAAAAATTAAAATCTGCTTAGACGAAAATAAAGTGTAGTGAAAAATTTATTTAAAACTACAAAAAATCTCTATACAAGTTTAATTAAGTGAACAAGGCCATAAAAGTATATTGATACAACAATACCTCCTGGGCCTATTGGCGAAGGGGCAAATCGCTTCGAGTTATCAAGCGATATCCCAAAAAACAAGAGGAAAAAACCAATGTCACTAATAGAAAACTTCCATCAAAGATTTTACCCAACCCAAAATACGTCACCATGTCATCAGTTGACAAAGAAAAACTACCATCATCCTAGTCGTGCTTCGTCGTGCATTGCGCTATTAAATTAATTAGCAAAAAAGTACCCAATATAAATAAACTATGAGATGGTAATTTGTTCTAATTCGTTGAAAACTCGATAATCGCTGAGAAATTTATAGCAGCCAGGGAACTCCATGGAATATGTAAAATTAAATTTGAATATCATAGAAACCTAAACTTTTGCAACGATACTGTTTATGCCCCATATCTCAACAGTATCCCAAATGAAGAAATACTGGCAGAGCTAAAATCGCGAGTGTAATGGACGTATTCAAATATTCAAGACAGAGCGAAGGCAAACAAATTTATTTTGGAGTGTTGCAACTCACCTTCAATCTCTATAATCTTCCATCGAAAATAAATATATCTTGAAATATAGCTTGTGTCATAAAGTATATTCCGAATCCCATGATATGCAAGAATTGTTAATTGATAGGATTCACAGCAAAATATTGCAAGAACAGTTCCATGTGCGAAAGCTGCAATTCTCCTCTACACAACTCCGCGCCTTGCTCGCGTACACATTGTGCAAACTGTGCCGGCGAGAACGAAGCCAATAACAGAGAATGCCAGAGATACTTGGAATAGTATCAACTCAAATATTCTTTGCTCTGTCTTAAAAATAAATGTCGAAAATTGCATTAGCAATTGCATAATAAATGCATATATACCTCCCAAGCAAGGCTTTGGCAGCTGGGAAATTAATACATAATATTCTTAAGCAAGGGTCCTCTCCTAATGCTAGGCGATTTTAACTCTTGGAGTTCCTATGGGGTTCCCAACATATTCATGTGGCAAAAATATCGAACACGCCATCGCCAACAGTAATTTAACAGTCCTAAACGATGGCTCAGCAACCCACCACTCAACGCACAAATCATTTACACATGTCGATACTTCAATGATTTCCTCTCAAGTAGCCCGTGCACTTGGACAATCTCCATGGAAATGAGCCTAGCTTGCTTACTCACCACGTAACGTTACCGGGCGTTATAAACTCACCGTAACACTACCGGGCGTTATAAACTCACCGTAACGCTACCGGGCGTTACACTTTTTCATAAGTGACACCGAGCCCAACCTAATTTAAGACGTTGTCACGTCAAAAATAAATGAGCAATCGTCTAAATTTATTGCATCCTATAAATTTGCTAATAAAGTTTATAAAGCTATTTAAAAAATTAAAATTCGCTCAGCTATAAATTTTTGTGTGATTTTGGTACAACTATTAAAAAAGTATTAAAAATTTAAAAAAAAAATTTTTTTTTTGGTGTAACACTTAATAAAATAATTAATAAATGAGTGTTCAGAATACTTAATCGCCTCTAAAATAAAAATCGAAATAACAAAATTTCTGGTATAAATGGCATTTATCAATATGCTCTATTAACTTATGGGTGTAGGGTGAGTTATTATAAATTACGCCACGGTTCGGTCGTGCTCCGCAGTTTTCTTAAAAATCAAAAAGTTTTCGCCTTGCCAAAAAGTGTAAAAAGCACGGAATGACGGACCTGATTCCTCACAGCCATCAACTAATAGATGCAAGGAATTTCTCTTAGAGAACAAAAAACAATTTTTGTGTAAATATGTACATATTTATTTATGTATATTTAAGCAATAAAAAATCAAATTATTGCTATTTTTACTTACCTTACCTTACCGTTGATATGCCTCTGTGAGCGGAATTAGACAAAATTTCTTTTAAAAAATATTTTATGTACATTTGTATACATCCATATGAATGTTTTTGCATAAACATAAAAATTAAATAGCTCACTTTGTGTTTTGGCAACTTTTGGTTTTAACATATTATATTTAAATAATTTTTTTTTCAATTATCGCACTGATTTGCCTTTTAAATTATTACTTAAATGATTAGTAAGTTTTCCTCGTTTTTGTGGTCGAATTGCTTTGAAGCAGCAATTCCAATCCAGTCGGAACAATTACATAGCAGCATAGATTGCACTGCAAATAATTTTGACCGACCTAAATCGGCATCAGAAATATATTTTAGGTCGCTGATAGCATGGCCAACAGGTTCGTCCAATTTTGGAATTTATGTTCACAATAGGCGCACTCATCAGGTCAACGTCTATCGCCGGCAAAGATACATTTTATATTACCCTCCTTATTTAAATGCTCAGCTAGAGCAAGTGCATCGCCCGGGTTATCATTGCATAGGACGCATCTTAGCTGTGGTTGTACAACAAGCTGATACTTGACTGTCTCGAGCTTGAGCTTTTCCTCCACTTCCTTCTGATTGGCAATTAGATTTTCATTAATCTTATGCAGCTCTTGTAGCTCAGAACGCAGTTTCTCAGTATATCAGTAATCCGCCCTTATGTTCCTTTTGGCAAAATCGGGATTGCCCGAACTTTTAATTATGTTTCACCAGGACGATGATAAGCCCAGTGCAGATAATACTGATAATACAAAATGCAGTGCGACATTTTCAGTTGAGCGCGCGTTTCACCAACACTAAACATTCCTATAACTCTGAAGCGGTGAAAACTTAACAAAGACGACTTTTGATTAAAGCTGTGAAAAATAAGACCACGATTGCAATAAGAAATCTTAAAACTAAGGAAAATAATTATATTATATTATAAATAAAAATTTAACAACGCATGTAAAAGTTGCGTCTTTGCGCAATTGTTGCTTTAATCAGTTATGAATCGTAAGCAGCCCCAAGTGAAATGTTGCATTTTTCGCTTACACCTATAGCTCGCTTTAACAAATTGTGAATTATTAGCATCAGTATTATGTTAACTATTTATTTCGTCTGTATCTAACAAATTTACGTAATTTAGTTCTTTGCTGAGATATCAGTCAGTCGGACTGTATTGCCTATTTCTATGCGGTTAAGTGTGACTGCTTTTTAGCTGCGTAATACTGTGCCTGTTGATTACAAGCAGAAGGACGATTCCTTGGGCAGTCCATAAGTTGCATCCCTCGCATCCAGTAGATTCCTGTGCCATGGAAGTTATAGATAATTCGAAAACAAATTATAATTATAACCTGTACCGTATGGTACAAAGGGTATATTAAGTTTGTGCAAGCCGAAAATGTATGTAACATATAGAAGGAGACATCGGAGACACCCCATAAAATATGATCAGGGTGATTCTCTATCTATCGATATGCCCATGTCCGTCTGTCCGCACGTCAGTCCGTCCGTCAGTCTGTCCGTTTGAACGCCTAGATGTCAGAGATGGTAAGAGCTAGAGTAACCAGACTTTCACATTAGATCCCATATTATTTCATAGGAGACAAGTTTTTTTATTTTTTTGATATCGGGGATAAATTATATAACTGTTTTTTCTGTTTTTGGTTTTTTATGATGGAACCGGATTTTATTGCAAGCTAGTGGTACAGGGTAGCCCGCGCCCGATTTTACTTACGTAATTTTTTTTATTGTGCTTGTTTGGAGATGATGCATTCAGTGTTTTAGAAAAGTCCGTATGGAAGCTTTACTTAACTTATAAATACTTGTATCTCAGTACTCAAAAATCATCTCTATCTTGTTATGCTATATTGCAGATTAAATCTCTACCCATAATTTGGGGTGGTCTTAGAGGTAACACACGCAAATTATGGAGTCTTAATATGTTATGCTGGCCATAATATGGATTTCTTCTCAAAGCGTTGACAAAAGATTAGCTTCAATTTACAGTGTTCAAGGAATGCCTCTAATTGGCAATTACTTTTGCAAAATTATCAGAAATTCAAAGCTTAAAAATATGCAATTCACTACATACTGTTGCCGCCCCTTAATACTCAGTTTCAGTAATTAAAAGTTATGCATGCCAAGAAAGTTTCTCGAACTTTTCAACTTTATATAAGCCGCAAGCATCTGTGTAATGACTAAATGACAGCCCAACCCCCTCTTGCCATAATGATATCTAAAAATAAAAAAGAAATATGAAATAGTCATTCACTCATATGGTTGCCATGCATAAATTCCTAATGATAACATTGACAGTTTGCAGTGACGTCATCAGAGTCATCATGCTCGACGCGTCCTGTTGGCTTGCCATCCTTGCGGTAATCGTTCAACTGTGAAATGAGTTTAACATAGCTGTCAATATAAAAATGCGTGGTTGGTGGGTGGCAGCGGGAAGCGATACGCCGGAACTTTTAAAGGTAAGAAAGCAGGTAAGCCACATTGAAATCAATGCGCTCTCTCAACCAAGGCAGCTGACATCATTAGAAGCCAGACAAGCAGCCATCTCTGTTGCTTTATCGCTTCCACCTCCTTCTCCTCCTCCTCATGTTCATTCCTTTCCATTTCACTTCACGCGACACTCTCACACTCGCACACTCTTCACTCGCACACACATACACAAGCACATAACTGCATACAAAAACACACCATTATGCAGTTATATATGTATATGGGTCGAAATATGGGAAACGGTTCAAATGACAATTTTAGAGGAAGAAGTTTGAATATAAAAATAATGAATTTGAGAGATATTTATGGTTAGAATTTAGCCTGTTAGAACTTTTGTTAAAAAAATACTGGTTACACAAGTTTTTTTCTATAGATACCTCTAAGAAAGGCCAAGTATGGAACATCAGTCAAATAAGAAAGTCGTCTCACAAACAGGGATACAATTTAAATCTATTCAGTCAGCTGGACCATATTCTGTATCTGTAACATTTCAAAAAAATAATTTCTAATCTGTATCTTACATTTCAGAATGTAATGGTCTTTTATCAAAGCTTAATGTTTTCTTATATCATGGGTTTCGTCACCTTCTTCTAACCCTATTATTTTGTCCTCTTATAATGAATTCCTGGACGTCTTGCTCGATTTTTCATTACTGCAAATAAATGCCGTCCTTGATTTGGTTTTTACCAATGATCCCGCTATTGTGTCAGTCTCCAGATTTTCCTCGTAATCTATCACATCATATCTATAACGAAAACATATAGAAAAAATGGTCTGAACTCCAGAACCGAAAAAATTGAATAAGAAACAGTTTCTTCTCTTTGCTTCACGTAGCTTAAATTGGGACAATAATATCCGATTGTATCATTACGCCAGTAGACTTCTTCTTTGTAGCCTATATGTATATGAGCTTACGGGCCGTTAAAAATTAGTTAGAAATACTCCAAACGCAAAATTTGGAGAATTGAAAAAAATAAAAAATGGCGGACGTAAAGTCGGGCGCGGACGACTTTAGGATACCCTGTACCACTAGCTTGTAATAAAAGTCCGATTTCTTCACAAAAAACCAAAAACAGAAGAATTTTTAAGCAAACATTTTTTTGACCGATCGTTCTTATGGGAGCTATATGATATAGTCAACCGATTTCAATAAAATTTGACACAGTGCTTAAATACCTTAACAAAGATATGAATGCCGAATTTAGTTCAAATATCTTTACAAACAATTGAAACACATCGGATTTTGTATAAAAAACGTTTTTTTGGTCCGATTGGTCCTATGGGAGCTATATGATATAGATTTGGATTAAATTTAGTACAGTGCTTAGGAACTATAAAAAAACTCACGAATATCAAATTTGGTCCCAATATTTTAACAAAGAAACGAAACACACCAAATTTTGTTAAAATATCGATTTTTTGGAAGATCGGCCCTATGGGAGCTATATGATATAGTCAACCGATTTTGTCCAAATTTGGCACATTGCTTAAGTGGTCTAAAAAATATCCAAACGCCAAATCGGGTTACGATATCTTTATTAAAAAACGAAATATAGCGAATTTTTCTTTAAAAAAGTTATTTTGGCCGATCGGTCCTATGGGAGCTATATGATATAGTTAACCGATTTCGATCAAATTTGGTACAGTGATTGGGAACTATAAAAAACTTTGAATACCAAATTTGGTTACGATATCTTCATAAACAAACGAATTATTCATCTAAAACGCTTTTTTTTTGTCGAGATCGTCTCAAACACCCCCATGGGAGCTATATAATTTATCCCCGATATCAAAAAAATAAAATAAATTTGCCTCCTATGGAATACTATGGGATCTAATGTGAAAGTTTGGTAACTCTAGCTCTTACCATCTCTGAGATCTAGGCGTTCACACGGACGGACGGACAGACGGACATGGGTATATCGACTTCTCTATTCACCCTGATCATATTTTAGGTAACTTTAGGGTGTCTCTGACGTCTCCTTCTATATGTTACATAAATTTCGGCTTGCACAAACTTAATATACCCTTGGTACCATACGGTGCAGGGTATAATAAAAATCTTCCAAAACAAGAAGTGCGTTAGTTACCACCGAGACTGTACTTGTCTCTCACCCTATACATAAACTGAAGCCAGAAGAAGGGTATATGGAAGGAAATCCAATATTTTGTTTCAAATAAAGTACCTTTAGAGCAAGTAAAGTGCAAGTAAGTTATTCCACAAAATACAAACAACTTAATTTTTAGCCTCTTATTAAAAATCATTACAAAGATAATCTCTATGATGTCTTTGAAATAATGCGAATTAATTGGAAGTAAGTCTCTTAGATAGTACCAGTGGACTTAACTAGTTGCATGAAATTTTAATCATAAAACATTTTGTTATCCATAAATTAGATTTTGTATAGACGAAGTTTAATAAATTTTAATCAACACTTTTAAAACAATTATTGTGCGGCAAAATGTTTCCTAAAATAAATTAAGCCCATCGGCATCCTGAGCAACCTAATACATAAAACTAAACCAAAAGTAATTGAATTTCTTAAATCTGTCAACTACATACCATTTAATTAAATATTTAATATAATATATAGCAAAAGGCCATAAATAAATAATTTTCCTAGAATAGAATGCGAATTAAACACAAGTCAAATGAATGATTAACTCTCTCGAGATATGTCTGAAGTTGGAAATTTAAAATATTTTGTTTACTTTTCTCAAAGGTTGGCTGAATGACTGAAATATGACTCAGATATGTCTTGATAAAGCCATTATTATAGAAAGATTTTGAATGAGGCGTTAATTTGGTTTGTTTGTATTGGAAGTAAAAAAAATTTTTATTAAAATTTCACAACTTGATTAAAATTCTTGACATTTTTTAAAATATTTTTTTTTTAAGAAAACAGAAATTTTTGTTTATTCTTATTTATTAAAAACTAGTGAGCCCGGCAGACGTTGTCCTGTTCAAACTTTTTGATACCCTTAAAGTGAGCAAACATCATAAAATTCTCTAGTTAGCTTTTCTGGAAAAATATAAGATTTTTCGATTAGTTTGCAGCTTGATTCAAACTTGCACCATTATTAGTCGAATCTTGCGCCTCACGGGTCTGTCTTAACCGAATTCTTTCCCGTTCATTGCGATCTTCACTTTTCTGGGTAGTACGATTAGATTGATAATTAATTTGATTCGTTGCATTTCTTCCAATTGACATACATCATGCCATGATCGATTAGGAGTTGGTATTCTCAATTGTACTAATGCTTTTATAGCCATCGCCAAGCATAGATCTTCTATGTGAATTAAAGCTTCATTGTAAGCTTCCGGCGTAAATTCCATTATTGGCTTACGTTTTGCTTGACGTATTCGAAACAAAGTATCTTCTGATAAATAATCTTGATATTTTATCCACAATTCAGGTGGATTTGATGGAAAACATGTTGCCAAAATAATCGCAAATAGAATAGGGCTTTGATATGGATGTGCAGTAATAGCAGCATCTGCTAAAGTTGGATCCCAGTGCTAATCATTTTCCAACAACTTCAATTTTTGACATGCCTCTTGATACATTGCACACAATACGCCATTCACTGTTCTGAAGGATTGAAACGATGTGGGACCTCGAACATTGACAAACAACAATACCATTTTTGTACATATGGCAATATACACACAAAAACCAATAATCACAAAAATGCGTATATCTCACAACATCAAAATAGGCTTAAAACCTCTATATTGCCAACCTCTAACACACTCAAAAACCAGATTTGAAATTCATCAAAGCGTTCATGAGAACCTTCGTAACACGTAAAACATAAGTTTCTTTTCTATATTTTTACTAAAAATTCGTATTACTTTAAGAAAATGTGTTGGCCTAAAAAATTAAATATTTATTAAATCACTTTTTTGCCAAATTATATTAAAAAAAGGTTTAAAAATGTTTGGTAGCGTCATACTTAAATCAAAACAAAAACCGGACTTGTTATGTATAAAAACTGAAATTTTTCGGCCAAATTTTTTTTGCCGTTTCCATCAAATTGCATCACTACTTCAAAAATTAAGTTTTATTTTCTTTGCAGTAGAAACTCCCGAATTTTAATTATACAAAGAAGTAAAAAATATATATTTTTCAATATCTTAAATGGCATATTTCTTATAAAAACTTATCATAACAACACACAAATGACGTCATAAGACACATGTAAGGAGCTTATAGTTATTGCTAAAGTCGTTTGTGGGGCACAAGTGCAATTCTGCATTTCTGCATGGCAAAGTCAACAACCTCAATAAAAAATTACCTGGTCACATACAAAACTTTTTAAAGTAAAATAAGTTTACAAATTTATTCCACATGAATGTGAATAATCAAAATATTCGTATAGTTATCGTGTTACATCTGGTTCATAGTTGGAGCAACGGGCCTCAAACTTACTTTGCTGGTTTTAATTAGTTTTTTTTCTTTTGGATGTTTTTATTAATCTTAATGTAAATCCTAAGTATAATTAAGAGTTTTCCAATCTTATAGTTGAGAGCATAAAATTAATAAATTAAATCAGCACTTGGTAAAATATTTAGCTTCAAAATTCCAATCACTCGAAGGAACTATTCAAAAATCCATTTCGGTTTCTAAAAGAGCGACCCATTTAAGTATGCATGCACTTGCAAGCAAGTGATATGTCCTCTCAGCAAGCTGCTGGCGCTTTCTCATGCTGCTCATCAGCGAAAGCCCTTGAAAGAGATTTTTTTCCTGGTTTTTTTTTTGTGGTATTTTGCTCTCGCACCTGTGGCTATGAGCGCTGTAAAGTATGCAATGTCTGACAACTGACAGCTCTTGGTGTGACACATTTGAATATGCCAAATGCAACCCTGCGATTTTTATTTTCCCTCCTTTTTTTTTGGCCTAGCTGTGTTTGTAGCCTGCTTCTCATTTGATTTGCCTGCCAAAACCACAAAAAAGAGGGCTTTAAATCGTTGCGTGTTCGATGTCGACGCTGCTCTGACACAGATTTCAAGGCGATTTATGCGCCATTTGGGGCATGGATTGGCATGGCATATGCGTGGCGTTCTTGGCTTTTGTGGGCGTAACTGCAACGTAGCTAGTAGCTCCAAACCATTGTCTGGCTTTTGTGTTCCTATGAGTGTGCTGCGATTTATGGTGCTCGGCAATTGCCTTGCTAGTTTGACGTTTTTTTTTGGTTTGGTTTGGTTTGTGGCTCTTGTGCTCTTTTGGAGAGAATGGAGATAAGGAGCGCCTTAAAGTGACTGAAAACAGCTGATAAGCAGGCGTTTTAAAAATGGCCACACATGAAAGGCGTTTCCCACAAAAAACAAAGATTTGTTCATTTCGGTGAAAGGTTTAGCGTGCATTTTTTATCTTTAAGAAGTGAATTGTAAGCTATCATTTAACTTCTAAATCTGCAGGAAGTTATTCTATTTGAAAGTGGCTGCTTTAATGTTACCTACTAAAGTAGGTTCTTGCTAATTTTAGGAAAATTGTGTTCCAATATTTAACCTTCTGGAAAATTATTTATTATTTATTTGTTTTTTAAGTCACACATTAGTTATTGAAGTAAAACTTTAGGCGCATTGTTCCTCCTCCGCGCCTTCTCCACCGTTCTCGTTTCTTTGCGACTGTCCTCCTCCTTTCACCATCCCCCATCGGGTTCGTTTCTAACACGAGTCGAAGTTTCTTCAAAATACTAATATAAGCTTGCCGGCATTTTTCGTTTTTAGAAAATTTCAAAGTGACTCCCTTTGAAAGTTAGGTGCCTAAAAATTATCAGAACAAAAGAAAGCTTAAAAAAAAATTTGAAGTCCGGCATTGTTTAAGTGGTTTGTATGATCGATTAATGTTAAATAATAAAATTCAATGGATGGGAGAACAGAAAGATGAGTTTTCGTGAAAAATCATGTTCAGATTAATTTTATAGGTAATCGGCATCATTGGACAACACTTCTTTGATAATGGTGACGGCGGTTACCGTCAGCTCTAATCGCTACAAAGCCATGATACTAACTTTTTATAGCCAGAAATAATTCGCGAACTCTATTGCCGATATTCCGTAAATTACGATGTTCGCATACGGGCCGCAAACAATCGAGGCGGTGTCCGACAGTGTAATACCCTTCTAAGAATTTTCCAATTGGAACATGGTTTTTTGGGAGCAAAACTATATTTAGAGTATATGGAATAAAATGATAAGTTCAAGTGTTGGGGGTGTAGGAGAAAAGACTTCAAATCGAACGCAGGGGTGGGGGTCTCTATCGATAAAGTTTGGATTTGGAATTATTCACTAGAGCCACATTAAACAGATTACTAAAATTGTGATTCTAGGTCGCTTATTACCATAATTACGTAGCGTCAAATATTGACAGAGTTTTTTCAGAATATTTCACTAGATTAAAAAAATGAAGATATTTCAATCAAGAAGAAGATCGAGAACACTGAAGCACCCACTCAATTGCTTTAAAGCGTTTAAAAATTTTTCTAGAAAAATAGAAAACGGATCGACATAAATTTGTGTAGCGCCAATTGGTCCATTATTTGTGAAACTCGTCAGAGGTTTTACCTACCTCATTTTGACGAACTTTGCGAAGATGAGCGTTTCCAAAATTCGGAGTTAGTTCAAAGTGAACGTATTCTATAGAGTATTGGACGTCATTGTTGCATGAAATTGTTTCTAATTTCAGTATTTTGCAACCTTCGACTTTGCAAATTTTAAATGAGCTATAAGAAATAGCTCGAGAATTGATTGATATTAATAAAGAAAACATATCTGAAGGCAAACGTTCTGTTTTCGGTCCACTTATAAAAAAATGTATAGAAAAATCTTTGTATTTACCTTGCTGATTTATTAATGATAAAGAATCGTTTTATATCGTGCAGTGGCCATCAGATACTCCCTTTTTTAGCGTTTTGGCAATGTGGTTTCTAAAACTTTAAGGGTTATGACCCTTTTTGCGTCAGATATTTCATGATCGTAATCACTGAGGAACCTTTGCGATTGCCTATCGCATTAATCGCAGAACATAACCTCTGTTAGGGATTTGATGGGCTTTGCTGGTTTCATAACTATTTTAACTTGGTCATCTCCAGGTGGAATTGATTGATTGGAGTCTCGTCCAGCAGCTGAAGCTTGGTTTATTGAAGACGTTACGGTTGGAAAATGATTTGGATTAATCAAAACGTCTTCGCTATAAATATTTGCTTTCGATTGAATGTGGCTTTTGTTGACACAGTTTTGTGAATTACTATCAACTGTTCCCATCTGTTTAATTCCGCTTACCGATAGAAGCACAGCTGAGACGTAGAGCGCTCCTTGTTCCTGCCAAAACTTGTTCGTTTGTTGATCATTTTACAAGATGCGCCAGAGAAACTTACTTATTTGAAAAAATTCCCGCGCGGTGTGATGGGCGGGTAGATGAGCGAGAGAGGCCACATCTGGAGGGGGAAGTTCCCAAGATTGTTGCCATTATGCTCTGGTCTAGAGAGCAGCGGGACTTCGCAGTCGAGAGCTTCTTTTCTAACGGTCGCTCACTTGTTGCTACGCAACGTGCCTTCCGCGCTCGCTTTGAAATTCCTCCTCACAGACTCGTTCCTGGCCGTAATTCGATTCTGTCGTAGGTTAACTCATTTCGGGAGTTTGGAAGTGTCGCTAAACCCAGAAATGGACTTCAACGGACCATCAGAACTCCCGAAAATGTCGAAAGAGTGAGGCAGTCAGTTGTGCGTTCTCCCCGGCGTTCTGCTCGCAAACACGCAGCTGCTATGGGAATTTCTGAAACCACTGTTCGACGAATTCTCCATGAAGACCTTCACTTTCATCCCTTTAAATTGGCTGTTGTGCAAGAATTAACTGAACGCGATTTTGTTGCCCGTCAAAATGCCTGTGAAATGCTGGTTGACAACCTGCCTGAAGACGCGGTCGTTTCCGGCTGCGTCAACAAGCAAAACATGCGTTATTGGTGCGGTGTAAATCCACGTGAGCTTCACCAGAAGCCACTTAACTGTGAGCGAGTTACTGTCTGGTGTGCGATGTCGGTAATGGGAATAATTGGTCCTTATTTTTTGAAGAAAACGAACGCGCAGTTACCGTGAATGGAGCTCATTACAGGAACATGATCGAGGAATTTTTTCTTCCAAGATCGATTCTAATGTACTTTTCAGCAAAGTTACTTTTGTCATTCCCTCTAGAGTAACTCGTAATTTCCGACCTTTAGCCTTACAATTTTGTAGATCTAATTATGCTTTACACGATCCTTTCCGTGTCTTATGCTCTAATTATAATAACTTCTATAATTTCCTCTCTTTCGAACAGTCTATTCAATCTATCACTTCTTCTATCCTCAGTTATCTTGATTTGCCACTACGAGCATCCTTGACCAATCCTATATTATGAATGTTTTTTTGGTCAACGGTGATCCCTTGGCACTTTTTTCTTATATTTTTATTTATTTATTTTTTGTTATTTTTGATATGTTTAATTTTTATCTTGCTTCCTTTTTTCAAC
>JBAMAX010000295.1:0-24924 GCA_037043745.1 Chymomyza amoena
GGGCAAACGTAGCTCTTTATGGGGGCAGCCAAATTTCTCTTCGGGGAAATCCTATGAGATATAAGTGGAATTTAATCCATTGATGTAAACAGTTCGTTTTGGCAAAATCGGCATTGGCCGAACTTTTAAGAATGATGATTAGCCCAGTGCAGATAATACTGATAATACAAAATGCAGTGCGACATTTTCAGTTGAGCGCGCGTTTCGCGAACATCTATGCACTAAACATTCTTATAACTCTGAAGCGGTGAAAACTTAACAAAGACGACTTTTGACTAAATCTGTGAAAAAAAGACCACGATTGCAATAAGAAATCTTAAAACTAAGGAAATTAATTATATTATATATAAATAAAAATTTAACAACGCATGTAAAAGTTGCTTCTTACCGCAATTGTTGCTTTAATCAGTTATGAATCGTAAGCAGCCCCAAGTGAAATGTTGCATTTTCGCTTACTCCTATAGCTCGCTTTTGTGAATTATAAGCATCAGTATTATGTTAACTATTTATTTCGTCTGTATCTAACAAATTTACGTAATTTAGTTCTTTGCTGAGATATCAGTCAGTCTGACTGTATTGACTGCTTTTTACCTGCGTAATACTGTGCCTGTTGATTACAAGCAGAAGGATGGTTATAGTTAAGTTATAGATAATGCGAAAAGAAATTATAATTATAATTATAATACAAAGTTTGTGCAAGCCGAAAATGTATGTAACATATAGAAGGAGACATCGGAGACACCCCATAAAATATGATCAGGGTGATTCTCTATCTATCGATATGCCCATGTCCGTCTGTCCGCCCGTCCGTCCGTCCATCAGTCTGTCCGTTTGAACGCCTAGATGTCAGAGATGGTAAGAGCTAGAGTAACCAGTCTTTCACATTAGATCCCATATTATTTCATAGGAGACAAGTTTTTTTATTTTTTTGATATCGGGGATAAATTATATAACTGTTTTTTTCTGTTTTTGGTTTTTTATGATGGAACCGGATTTTATTGCAATCTAGTGGTACAGGGTATCCGGCGCCCGATTTTACTTACGCAATTTTTATACCCTGTACCGTATGGTACCAAGGGTATATTAAGTTTGTGCAATCCGAAAATGTATGTAACATATAGAAGGAGACGTCGGAGACACCCCAAAGTTACCTAAAATATTATCAGGGTGAATAGAGAAGTCGATATACCCATGTCCGTCTGTCCGTCTGTCCGTCCGTCCGTCTGTCCGTGTGAACGCCTAGATCTCAGAGATGGTAAGAGCTAGAGTTACCAAACTTTCACATTAGATCCCATATTATTCCATAGGAGGCAAGTTTATTTTATTTTCTTGATATCGGGGATAAATTATATAGCTCCCATGGGGGTGTTTGAGACGACCTCGACAAAAAAAAAGCGTTTTAGATGAATAATTCGTTTGTTTATGAAGATATCGTAACGAAATTTGGTATTCGAAAGTTTTTTATAGTTCCCAATCACTGTACCAAATTTGATCGAAATCGGTTGACTATATCATATAGCTCACATAGGAGCGATCGGCCAAAATAACTTTTTTAAAGAAAAATTCGCTATATTTCGTTTTTTAATAAAGATATCCTAACCAGATTTGGCGTTTGGAAATTTTTTAGACCACTTAAGCAATGTGCCAAATTTGAACAAAATCGGTTGACTATATCATATAGCTCCCATAGGTCCGATCTTCCAAAAAATCGATTTTTTAACAAAATTTGTTGTGTTTCAATTGTTTGTAAAGATATTTGAACTAAATTCAGCATTCAGATCTTTTTTTAAGGTATTTAAGCACAGTGTCAAATTTTATTGAAATCGGTTGACTATATCATATAGCTCCCATAGGAACGATTGGTCAAAAAAAAATTTTGTTGATAAAAAAATCTTCTGTTTTTGGTTTTTTGTGAAGGAACCGGATTTTATTGCAAGCTAGTGGTACAGGGTATCCCAAAGTCGTCCGCGCCCGACTTTCCGTACGCCATTTTTTTTATTGTGCTTGTTTGGAGATGATGCGTTCAGTGTTTTAGAACAGTCCATATGGAAGCTTTACTTAACTTATAAATACTTGTATCTCAGTACTCAAAAATCATCTCTATCTTGTTATGCTATATTGCAGATTAAATCTCTACCCATAATTTGGGGAGGTCTTAGAGGTAACACACGCAAATTATGGAGTCTTAATATGTTATGCTGGCCATAATATTGATTTCTTCTCAAAGCGTTGACAAAAGATTAGCTTCAATTTACAGTGTTCAAGGAATGCCTCTAATTGGCAATTACTTTTGCAAAATTATCAGAACTTCAAAGCTTAAAAATATGCAATTCACTGCATACTGTTGCCGCCTTCTTTATACTCAGTATCAGTAATTAAAAGTTATGCATGTCAGGAAAGTTTCTCGAACTTTTCAACTTTATACAAGCCGCAAGCATCTGTGTAATGACTAAATGACAGCCCAACCCCCTCTTGCCATAATGATATCTAAAAATAAAAAAGAAATATGAAATAGTCATTCACTCATATGGTTGCCATGCATAAATTCCTAATGATAACATTGACAGTTTGCAGTGACGTCATCAGAGTCATCATGCTCGACGCGTCCTGTTGGCTTGCCATCCTTGCGGTAATCGTTCAACTGTGAAATGAGTTTAACATAGCTGTCAATATAAAAATGCGTGGTTGGTGGGTGGCAGCGGGAAGCGATACGCCGGAACTTTTAAAGGTAAGAAAGCAGGTAAGCCACATTGAAATCAATGCGCTCTCTCAACCAAGGCAGCTGACATCATTAGAAGCCAGACAAGCAGCCATCTCTGTTGCTTTATCGCTTCCACCTCCTTCTCCTCCTCCTCATGTTCATTCCTTTCCATTTCACTTCACGCGACACTCTCACACTCGCACACTCTTCACACGCACACACATACACAAACACAAACACATAACTGCATACAAAAACACACCATTATGCAGTTATATATGTATATGGGTCGAAATATGAGAAACGGTTCAAATGACAATTTTAGAGGAAGAAGTTTGAATATAAAAATAATGAATTTGAGAGATATTTATGGTTAGAATTTAGCCTGTTAGAACTTTTGTTAAAAAAATACTGGTTACACAAGTTTTTTTTCTATAGATACCTCTAAGAAAGGCCAAGTATGGAACATCAGTCAAATAAGAAAGTCGTCTCACAAACAGGGATACAATTTAAATCTATTCAGTCAGCTGGACCATATTCTGTATCTGTAACATTTCAAAAAAATAATTTCTTATCAGTATCTTACATTTCAGAATGTAATGGTCTTTTATCAAAGCTTAATGTTTTCTTATTTCATGGGTTTCGTCACCTTCTTCTAACCCTATTATTTTGTCCTCTTATAACGAATTCCTGGACGTCTTGCTCGATTTTTCATTATTGCAAATAAATGCCGTCCTTGATTTGGTTTTTACCAATGATCCCGCTATTGTGTCAGTCTCCAGATTTTCCCCCTTATCTATCATATCATATCTAAAACCTCCAGAACCGCAAAAATTGAATAAGAAACAGTTTCTTCTTTTTGCTTCACGTAGCTTAAATTGGGACAATAATATCCGATTATATCCTTACGCCAGTAGACTTCTTCTTTGTAGCCTATATGTATATGAGCCTTTAAGACCTCTATGTTCGAATTATAATGAACTTTTTCCTTCCAGTTTGATGAGAGCTCTTTGGAATCATCTTTGGCTTGGGAAACCACCTTATACATATTTATTATATTCTATTAATTATAAATTTTGTTTATGGCTTACATCTTTTTTTTTTAAATTAATAGATTTTTTAGATTGTATGTTGATTTTACAAAAAAATAAATAAAACTTACGGGCCTTTAAAAATTAGTTAGAAATACTCCAAACGCAAAATTTCACACGCGGCTCGTAGAATTGAAAAAAATATAAAAATCTTCCAAAACAAGAAGTGCGTTAGCGGACCGTTGATAGTTACCACCGAGACTGTACTTATCTCTCACCCTATACATAAACTGAAGCCAGAAGAAGGGTATATGGAAGGAAATCCAATATTTTGTTTCAAATAAAGGACCTTTAGAGCAAGTAAGTTATTCCACAAAATACAAATAACTTAATTTTTAGACTCTTATTAAAAATCATTACAAAGATAATCGCTAGGATGTCTTTTAAATAATGCGAATTAATTGGCAGTAAGTCTCTTAGATAGTACCAGTGGACTTAACTAGTTGCATGAAATTTTAATCATAAAACATTTTTGATATCCATAAATTAGATTTTGTTTAGACGAAGTTTAATAAATTTTAATCAACACTTTTAAAACAATTATTGTAATGCAAAATGTTTCCTAGAATAAATTAAACCCATCTGCATCCTCAGCAACCTAATACATTAAACTACACCAAAAGTAAATGAATTTCTTAAATCTGTCTGACTACATACCATTTAATTAAATATTTAATATAATATATAGCAAAAGGCCATAAATAAATAATTTTCCTAGAATAGAATGCGAATTAAACACAAGTCAAATAAATGTTTAACTCTCTCGAGATATGTCTGAAGTTGGAAATTTAAAATATTTTGTTTACTTTTCTCAAAGGTTGGCTGAATGACTGAAATATGACTCAGATATGTCTTGATAAAGCCATTATTATAGAAAGATTTAGAATGAGGGGTTAATTTGGTTTAATTGTTTGTATTGAATGTAAAAAAAAAATATTTTTATTAAAATTTCACGATTTAATATGCAAATATTTAACAACTTGATTAAAATTCTTGACATTTTTTAAAATATTTTATTTTAAGAAAACAGAAATTTTTTTTATTCTTATTTATTAAAAACTAGTGCGCCCGGCAGACGTTGTCCTGTCCAAACTTTTTGATACCCTTAAAGTGAGCAAACATCATAAGATTCTCTAGTTAGCTTTTCTGAAAAATATAAGATTTTTCGATTAGTTTGCAGCTCGATTCAAACTTGCACCATTATAAGTCGAATGTCGCGCCTCACGGGTCTGTCTTAACTGAATTCTTTCCCGTTCATTTCGATCTTCACTTTTCTGGGTAGTACGATTAGATTGATAATTAATTTGATTCGTTGCATTTCTTCCAATTGACATACATCATGCCATGATCGATTAAGAGTTGGCATTCCCAATTGTAAGAATGCTTTTTTAGCCTTCGCCAAGCATAGATCTTCAATGTGAATTAAAGCTTCATTGTAAACTTCCGGCGTATAGTCCATCATTGGCTTACGTTTCGCTTGACGTATTCGAAACAAAATATCTTCTGATAAATTATCTTGATATTTTATCCACAATTCAGGTGGATTTGATGGAAAACATGTTGCCAAAATAATCGCAAATAGAATAGGGCTTTGATATGGATTAGCAGTAATAGCAGCATCTGCTAAAGTTGGATCCCAGTGCAAATCATTTTCCAACAACTTCAATTTTTGACATGCCTCTTGATACATTGCACACAATAAAACGATGTTGGACCTCGAACATTGACAAACAACAATACCATTTTTGTATATATGGCAATATACACACAAAAACCTATAATCACAAAAATGCGTATATCTCACGAACCAATGCATACAACAACATCGAAATAGGCTTAAAACTTCTATATTGCCAACCTCTAACACACTCAAAAAATAGATTTGAAATTCATCAAAGCGTTCATGAGAACCTTCGTAACACGTAAAACATAAGTTTCTTTTACGAGGGGTATTCAAAAAGTAAGTTTCCCTGGTCTGGCGTTTCTCTTGTGCACCATCTAGCGGCCTCGCACTGAACACAACCTCAGTGTTGAGTCTATCGATATAGAGCGGCACTGGTATTGGTGACCGAAAATAGTTTTTTCAGCAGTATAAACACAACAACCATGGAGCTACCATTGCAAAACGTGTCCAATTGTGAATTATCCAAAAAAATCTTACTCTTTCATGATAATGCACGGCATCATTCTGCTCAAAAAACGAGAACTTTATTGGAAAAATTCAAATGGGAAATTTTCGATCACCCACCCTCTCTCCGGATCTCGCACCAAGTGGGCAGCATTTTGTTTCAAACGAAGAAGTCCAACCATCTGTCAAATTATGGCTCCAAAAACAGGACACGTCTTTTTTTAAAGAAGGTTTGCATAAACTCTATAACAGATACGAAAAATGTATTCAAGTCGAAGGTGACTATGTAGAAAAATAGTTTGTGAGTCAAATAATTAATAAATATTCATTTTGTAACCTAAAAATTGTTTTGTACTTCATTTTAAAATTAGAGAAACTTGCTTTTTGAATGCCCCTCGTATATATAAAAGTTCGTATTACTTTAAGAAAATGTGTTGGCCTAAAAAAATTAAATATTTATTAAATCACTTTTTGCCAAATTATATTAAAAATAAGGTTTAAAAGTGTTTGGCAGAGTCATACTTAAATCAAAATGAAAAGCCGGACTCATTATGTTTAAAAACTGAAATTTATCGGCAAAATTTTTTTTGCCCTTTCCATCAAATTGCGTCATTAATTTCAAAAATCGATGGGGCAGTATGGCCCACAGCGAAATCGATCCTGAAAAAATTTCTTTCTACTTCTTTAATGGAATAAAATAAAAAAAAATAAGTTTTATTTTCTTTGCAGTAGAATCCCCCTAATTTTAATTATACAAATAAGTAAAAAAAAAATATATTTTTCAATATCTTAAATGGCATATTTCTTATAAAAACTTATCATAACAACACACAAATGACGTCATAAGACAGATGTAAGGAGCTTATAGTTATTGATAAAGTCGTATGTGGGGCACAAGTGCAATTCTGCTTGGCAAAGTCGACAACCTTAAAAAAAAATTACCTGGTTGGTCACATACAAAACTTTTTAAATTAAATTAAGTTTACAAATTTATTCCACATGTATCTGAATAATCAAAATATTCGTATAGTTATCGTGTTACATCTGGTTCATAGTGGGAGCAACGGGCCTCAAACTTACTTTGCTGGTTTAAATTAGTTTTTTTTTGTTTTTTTCTAGGAAATAAACAATACTAAAGCTTTTGCACATTTTTGACTTATTCTTTTACATTTGGATGTTTTTATTAATCTTAACGTAAGTCCTAAGTATAATTAAGAGTTTTCCAATCTTATAGTTGAAAGCATAATTTAAAAAAATTAATAAATTAAATCAGCACTTGGTAAAATATTTAGCGTCAAAATTCCAATCACTCGAAGGAACTATTCAAAAATCCATTTCGGTTTCTAAAAGAGCGACCCATTTAAGTATGCATGCACTTGCAAGCAAGTGATATGTCCTCTCAGCAAGCTGCTGGCGCTTTCTCATGCTGCTCATCAGCGAAAGCCCTTGAAAGAGATTTTTTTCCTGGTTTTTTTTTTGTGGTATTTTGCTCTCGCACCTGTGGCTATGAGCGCTGTAAAGTATGCAATGTCTGACAACTGACAGCTCTTGGTGTGACACATTTGAATATGCCAAATGCAACCCTGCGATTTTTATTTTCCCTCCTTTTTTTTTGGCCTAGCTGTGTTTGTAGCCTGCTTCTCATTTGATTTGCCTGCCAAAACCACAAAAAAGAGGGCTTTAAATCGTTGCGTGTTCGATGTCGACGCTGCTCTGACACAGATTTCAAGGCGATTTATGCGCCATTTGGGGCATGGATTGGCATGGCATATGCGTGGCGTTCTTGGCTTTTGTGGGCGTAACTGCAACGTAGCTAGTAGCTCCAAACCATTGTCTGGCTTTTGTGTTCCTATGAGTGTGCTGCGATTTATGGTGCTCGGCAATTGCCTTGCTAGTTTGACGTTTTTTGGTTTGGTTTGGTTTGTGGCTCTTTGCTCTTTTGGAGAGAATTGAGATAAGGAGCGCCTTAAAGTGACTGAAAACAGCTGATAAGCAGGCGTTTTAAAAATGGCCACACATGAAAGGCGTTTCCCACAAAAAACAAAGATTTGTTCATTTCGGTGAAAGGTTTAGCGTGCATTTTTTATCTTTAAGGAGTGAATTGGAAGCTATTATTTAACTTCTAAATCTGCAGGAAGTTATTCTATTTGAAAGTGGCTTCCTTAATATTACCTGCTGAAGTAGGTTCTTGGTAATTTTAGGAAAATTGTGTTCCAATATTTAACCTTCTAGAAAATTATTTATTATTTATTTGTTTTTTAAGTCACATATTAGTTATTGAAGTAAAACTTTAGGCGCCTTGTTCCTCCTCCGCGCCTTCTCCACCGTAGAAAAATGTAGAAAAATAATATTCAATGGATGGGAGAATAGAAAGATGAGTTTTCGTGAAAAATCATGTTCAGATTAATTTTATAGGTAATCGGCATCATTGGACAACACTTCTTTGATAATGGTGACGGCGGTTACCGTCAGCTCCAATCGCTACAAAGCCATGATACTAACTTTTTATAGCCAGAAATAATTCGCGAACTCTATTGCCGATATTCCGTAAATTACGATGTTCGCATACGGGCCGCAAACAATCAAGGCGGTGCCCGACAGTGTAATACCCTTCTAAGAATTTTCCAATTGGAACATGGTTTTTTGGGAGCAAAACTATATTTATAGTATATGGAATAAAATGACAAGTTCAAGTGTTGGGGGTGTAGGAGAAAAGACTGCAAATCGAACGCAGGGGTGGGGGTCTCTATCGATAAAGTTTGGATTTGGAATTATTCACTAGAGCCACAATAAACAGCTTACTAAAATAATGATTCTAGGTCGCTTATTACCATAATTACGTAGCGTCAAATATTGACAGAGTTTATTAGCAAGGGAAGGTCGCAGAGTGTTTGGTTTTCAGAATATTTCACTAGATTAAAGAAATGAAGATATTTCAATCAAGAAGAAGATTGAGAACACTGAAGCACTTCAGTATTTACCCACTCAATTGCTTTAAAACGTTTAAAAATTTTTCTAGAAAAATAGAAAAAGGATCGACATGAATTTGTGTAGCGCCAATTGGTCCATTATTTGTGAAACTCGTCAGTTGTTTTACCTACCTTATTTTGACGAACTTTGCGAAGATGAGTGTTTTCAAAATTCGGAGTTTGTTCAAAGTGAACATATTCTATAGAGTATTGGACGTCATTGTTGCATGAAATTGTTTCTAATTTCAATATTTTGCAACCTTCGACTTTGCAAATTTTAAATGAGCTATAAGAAATATCTCGAGAATTGATTGATATTAATAAAGAAAACATATCTGAAGGCAAACGTTCAGTTTTCGGTCCACTTATGGAAATATATAGTAAAATCTTTGTATTTACCTTGCTGATTTATTAATGATAAAGAATCGTTTTATATCGTGGAGTGGCCCTTTGTTAGCATTTTGGCAATGTGGTTTCTAAAACTTTAAGGGTTATGACCCTTTTTGCGTCAGATATTTCTTGATCGTAATCACTGAGGAACCTTTGCGATTGCATATCGCATTAATCGCAGACATAACCTCTGTTAGGGATTTGATGGGCTTTGCTGGTTTCATAACTATTTTAACTTGGTCATCTCCAGGTGGAATTGTTAGATTGGAGTCTCGTCCAGCAGCGGAAGCTTGGTTTATTGAAGACGTTACGGTTGGAAACGATTTGGATTAATCAAAATGTCTTCGCTATAAATACTTGCTTTCGATTGAATGTGGCTTTTGTCGACACAGTTTTGTGAATTACTATCAACTGTTCCCATCTGTTTAATTCCGCTTACCGATAGAAGCACAGCTGAGACGTAGAGCGCTCCTTGTTCCTGCCAAAACTTGTTCGTTTGTTGATCATTTTACAAGGTGCGCCAGAGAAACTTACTTAGTTGAAAAAATCCCGCGCGGTGTGATGGGCGGGTAGATGGGCGAGAGAGGCCACATCTAGAGGGGGAAGTTCCCAAGATTGTTGCCATTATGCTCTGGTTTAGAGAGCAGCGGGCCTTCGCAGTCGAGAGCTTCTAACGGTCGCTCACTTGTTGCTACGCAACGTGCCTTCCGCGCTCGCTTTGAAATTCCTCCTCACAGACTCGTTCCTGGCCGTAATTCGATTCTGTCGTAGGTTAACTCATTTCGGGAGTGTGGAAGTGTTGCTAAACCCAGAAATGGACTTCAACGGACCATCAGAACTCCCGAAAATGTCGAAAGAGTGAGGCAGTCAGTTGTGCGTTCTCCCCGGCGTTCGGCTCGCAAACACGCAGCTGCTATGGGAATTTCTGAAACCACTGTTCGACGAATTCTCTATGAAGACCTTCACTTTCATCCCCATAAATTGGCTGTTGTGCAAGAATTAACTGAACGTGATATTGTTGCCCGTCAAAATGCCTGTGAAATGCTGGTTGACAACCTGCCTGAAGACGCGGTCGTTTCCGGCTGCGTCAACAAGCAAAGCATGCGTTATTGGTGTGGTGTAAATCCACGTGAGCTTCACCAGAAGCCACTTAACTGTGAGCGAGTTACTGTCTGGTGTGCGATGTCGGTAATGGGAATAATTGGTCCTTATATTTTTGAAGAAAACGAACGCGCAGTTACCGTGAATGGAGCTCATTACAGGAACATGATCGAGGAATTTTTTCTTCCAAGATCGATTCTAATGTACTTCTCAGCAAAGTTACTTTTGTCATTCCCTTTAGAGTAACTCGTAATTTTCAACCTTTAGCCTTGCAATTTTGTAGATCTAATTATGCTTTACACGATCCTTTCCGTGTCTTATGCTCTAATTATAATAACTTCTATAATTTCCTCTTTTTCGAACAGTCTATTCAATCTATCACTTCTTCTATCCTCAGTTATCTTGATTTGCCACTACGAGCATCCTTGACCAATCCTATATTATGAATGTTTCTTTTGGTCAACGGTGATCCCTTGGCACTTTTTTCTTATAAGTTATTTTTTTTATTTTTTTTTGTCATTTTTGATATGTTTAATTTTTATCTTGCTTCCTTTTTTCAACCTTTACATTGTAAATCCAAGTGTCTGGCCAGTTCTTGATGTGAGAAGTTGCATATCATTAAAAAGTTCACCCATCGGGCTAGATACGCGGATTAGTTATACCTTCTATTTTAAATTAAATAAATTTAGTGTTTTTTTTTTTTTGTATAATATTTAATGTCAACTGTGCTTAGTTGTACTCCTTAAATAAATAAATAAATAAATAATAAGTGCTGCTTATAGATTTTAAAGCGGAACCTTTGAGTGGTATTCGACTGTTGGATACCCTTATGCTATTTATTATCAAAAAATAAGTTTATATCTGCTCCAAAAGGTTAGTGCATATTCAGGAATGCGGTTTTTAAGGCGCGTCTGGAGTGGATTCTAGAAGAAATTACCTATGATGCAAGCAGTCCAAGCAGTTTTGGTATTAACATATTAGCAAAATTAAACTAATGCAATGAGTCGGCAATTGGTCTGCTTGAAATTATTAGCGGCTATCAAAATTGTTTGGGACTATTTATCGAGTTATCGATAACTGAATATTTAGGTCGACGTTAATTGGATTCTAGAAGAAATATTCTTTGATGCAATGTCCTTCACCCTGTTTTTGAGATTATAAAACTAATAATTTGCTACAAGCTATAGAACATCATTTACAATCAATTATATTGTCAGGGCTCCTTCCAGATTTTTTAAGTTAAACAAAATTGTATTCAAAATGAACGGTAAATAATGAGTTATATAAAATAGAGTTTGGTTTGTTTTTCAAAAAATAAGATAAGTATGTAGACTTTAATAAATTTGTTTTCCCTATCACATGTTTTCACTGCTTACCAAAACTATTTTGCTACAAAATTAAATTTTAGTTCGTAATTGTTGTATATACGGTTTTAAATAGTTAGAATATGCCACCTATAACTAGCCATAGATTACTTATTGATTAACCACACTTAAAGCGCAACCGATAAAAATATTTTTAAGTCATTTTTATTTTAAAACTTTCCTAATAAAAATTTAATCTAAGAATCTTTTGAACCAAAACAATGATTGAAGTATTTTTGTGATGCACACTTTAAACCTTTCTATTGATGCCTTAAATGTCCTTGAAGAATTGTAATTTATATTTATTCAACATATATCTTAAGCCTACAAGAAAAAACTTTTCGTTCCATTAAATTAATGGTTACAAGAGATTGTGTATATTATAACTACCCTCTAAACCAGTTCATAAATGCCCAATTTGGCTAATACCAACTGACTTAAAAATTCGTTTACTCTCAAATTTAAATGTTTTTGCAATTGTTACTGATGTTTTCAGGTATTCGATAAGATCTAAGTTTTCCATATTTTGGTATCCAAAGACTTGAAAAAATCCCTGGAAAGGCCTTCAAATACCCACTATGATAAGCTTATATTATTTTATATCCTTTGCTTGCAATTTAAATTTTGTATTTTTTTAAAAAGTGTGACACAAAAAGCTTTCGAATGATAACGATAAGTCACTGCGACGTACTCTTCCTGTATCTTCTTCCATCGACCACCTGCGTAAAATGTCTGAGAAAATCTATCATGAAACAGATGAGGTAAGATATCCCATTTAAGCTTATCCAGCTATATCTTGACCGCTCAGTATCTGCCCGACAGTTAATAAAACACTAAGTCCCCGATATTTTTTTTTTTGACATTTATTGGATACGACTGTTTAATAATTATAATTAAAAACAATCTAAGCGATATTTTAAGTGAAGTCTATCTGGCGCAGTAGATGGCACCAGCTGTGTTCTTTTTAATCAGTCCAAAAAGGCGCTAGCCCTGCCAAAACACTCGGCAACTTGGGATCACCACATTTGCGATACACAAAAAGGCAACGCCGGCCAATTCATATTGATGCTTATTATCTTGTACCATTAAGGGACCGCCGCTATCACCGATGCAAGTGCTGCTTTTGCCGCCTATGCCGCCCGCGCAGATCATAATATCGCTTTTATAAATTTGATCCATACCTGTCTGGCGGCATTGGTCATGGCTTAGTATGGGTAATTCGACCTCTTTCAAAATGGCGGAAGGCCTACCGTTATTAGAGGTATGGCCCCAACCGGCCGCAATACCCTTGAGATTTGAGGGCTGGATGGCGTTCGGCAGGCACAGAGGACTTATTAATGGATTTTCATTGAAATCTACGCGTGACTCCAATTTAAGTAGTGCCACATCATTACAAAGGGCTAAACCGCAGGAGGTGAAGTACGGATGAACGATCCTTTCAGCCACCTTGAGCAGAATTCCAGGATTGGCGGAAGATTTATCAAATTGCATCAGGCGTACGAATAAGTCATCAGTTTTGTTAAACACGCAGTGAGCAGCCGTCAGGACATACCGATCATTGATCAATGAACCGCAACAGTTTTGAAACTTTTTCGACCCCACAAGCAGCTGTGCCATCCAGGGATATTTGTTACTGCGCACCTCAGTGCCGCCCACAATTAGATTTTTATTTTCTATGCCACAGTCTAAAATAATAATAGTTATATTAGGATTCCTATAATTTGGACTACTACTTACGGCATTGTTTGTTTTTTCGCTGTTTACATTTTAGCTTGGCCGTGGTTTTCTTTGACGAAGCAGTTTTTGGTGTGGCGATTTTTGTTTTATACTTTGCAGCGCGTGCTTCCAATTTCAATAGGTACTGCAAAGATTCCCTGTTCAATGTGATGGAAAATTTCTGGGGTAAAGTGGTGTGTTCCGGTATTGCAGTATTGGCATGAGCTTGAACCAAAGCGCATATGGGCAACAGTCCAAAGAACACGAGCATCTTACTTAGTATTGTGTTTTAAAGTTTAACGATAGCAGCAGCTTAACCCCACGAATTGCAATAAACTTTAACGTTTTCTTATGAAACAGCTCTTTTTATACAATAAGTGCTGCTTATTGATTTTAAAGCGGAACTATTGATTGGCGCCCGACAGTTAGATACGCTTATAATATTTATTCTCTTAAAAGAAAAGTCTATATCTGCGACAAACGACTACCCATAGTCAGCTGCATATTCAAGGAATGTGGCTTGTAAGGCGAGGATAGAAGAAATGAGCTAAACTAATGCATTAAGGCGGCAATTGGTCTGCTTGAAATTATTGCCGCGTATCAAAATTGTTTGCGATTGTTTATTGAGCTATCGATAAATGAATATTTGGGTCGGCGTTTATTGGAATCTAGTAGAAATGATCTTTAATATCAAGTCCTTCTCCCAGTTTTTGAGAATATGAGCCTAAAAATTTGCTACACGCTATAGATCACCATTAACAACCAAGGAAGTTAATAGGCCTACTTACAGATTTTTTAAGTTAAGCAAAATTGTATTAAAATTTGTGAATTACATAAAAAGAGATTGGTCTGTTTTTGAAAAAATAAGATTATTATGTAGACTTTAATATATATTTTCCACATTCACAGTTTTTTACTGCTTACCAGAACTATATTTTTACAAAAAAAATTGAAATTCTGCAAGGGTACAAAGTAGTTTATGTATGCCACCTACAACTAACCAACCGATTACTTATCAATTAACCATACTAGCATAACCGATACGCCTGAAGATTTGTTCGTCTGGAGAAATACTTAAGGTTTGTCACCTTACTCCACTACCCCTACTTATTTTAACTCCCATCAAAGTAAAGCGGCAAAAATAATAATGATTTACATAAAATTTGGACTTAGGCTTTGGGAAAAATGTTTGTTTATAGCTTAAGCCGTTATCATATAGTAGCTCTCTAATGACAACGATACGTCTAATCGACGTACCTTGTTTGTAACGTCTTAAAACAATTGCTGAAGAAAACATGATAGTTAAACAGTTTCTTTGGCATTTTTATTACTTTAATATATAATTAAATATTCAAATTAAATAAAAGCAAATTTAAACTCACTTTCTACAACTAACAATAATTATTTAGCCTATTTTTAGGACTCATATAAACCAGGGATCGTAACCAATATAATTTTTAAGATAAAAGTCAAATACCCACTATGATATTATGGCTTTTTGGTTTATGATTTTTTGCTAAGGCTTTGTGGTATTTGCACTCCGGAATCTAAAAATGCAATTTCTTCTGCAAAAAAAAAACCCTGTTTGATAGAGGAAGCAGTATACAGGTCATTCTCATCTGCCAGTTTTTATAACAAAAAAATGGCGTAGGTAAAGTCGGGTGCGGACGACTTTGGGATACCCTGTACCACTAGCTTGCAATAAAATCCGGTTCCTTCACAAAAAACCAAAATCAGAAGAATTTTTAAACAACTTTTTTTTTGACCGATCGTTCCTATTGGAGCTATATGATATGGTCATCCGATTTCGATCAAATTTGACAGAGTGCCTTTATACCTTAAAAAAGATCTGAATGCCGAATTTAGTTCTTTTCAAACACACGAATCACAACGAATTTTGTTTAAAAAACGATTTTTGGACCGATTGTTACTATGGGAGCTATATGATACAGTCAACCGACTTTGATCAATTTTAATACACTGCTAAGGAACTATAAAAAACTTACGAATACCAAATTTGGTCGCAATATCTTAACCAACAAACCAAAACACAACCAATTTTGTTAAAAATCGATTTTTTGGATGATCGGCCCATGGGAGCGATATGATATAGTCGACCGATTTCGTTCAAATTTGGCACATTGCTTAAGTGCTCTAAAACATTTCCAAACGCCAAATCTTGTTACGATATCTTTTTTAAAAAGGAAATGTAGCGAATTTTTATTTAAAAAAGTTATTTTGGCCGATCGGTCCTATGGGAGCTATATGATATTGTCAACCGATTTTGATGAAATTTGGTACAGTGCTTGGGAACCATAAAAAAATTTGAATACCAAATTTGGTTACGATATCTTCTTGAACAAACGAATTATCCATCTAAAACTTTTTTTTTTGTTAAGGTCGTCTCAAAGACCCATATGGGTGCTATATAATTTATCCCCGATATCATTTAAATAAATTAAACTTGTCTCCTATGGAATAATATGGGATCTAATGTGAAAGATTGGTTACTCTAGCTCTTACCATTTCTGAGATCTAGGCGTTCATACGGACAGACAGACAGACAGACGGACGGACGGACATAAGTATATCGATTTCTCTATTCACCCTGATCATATTTTAGGTAACTTTGGGGTGTCTCCGATGTCTCCTTCCACATGTTTGTCACCTTACTCCACTACCCCTACTTATTTTAACTCCCATCAAAGTAAAAGGACAAAAATAATAACGATTTAAAAAAAATTTGGACTTTGGCTTTACGAAAAATTTCACCAAAGTATGATATTTCCTTTAAACGAAATATTTATAAAGCCATGCGCAAAAAACACCAACAACTCTATAGGTATTATACCTAGGCAAATACTGTCAATTCACAATGTCTAAAACGATTTGTTAAATATTAAAAAATTTTCGGCTAGTTAACATTTACAAAAATAAGTGAAAATAAATTCTTCTTCTAGCATACGACTCCGAGCACCATGGCAGCTGATAATACAAAATTTGCCAAAAATCTAAATACCTTTGGCACCAATGTATACGAACAATTGGTTAAATTGAATCCCCACAAGAATATTATATCTAGGCGTTCATACGGACAGACAGACAGACAGACGGACGGACGGACATAAGTATATCGATTTCTCTATTCACCCTGATAATATTTTAGGTAACTTTGGGGTGTCTCCGATGTCTCCTTCCACATGTTTGTCACCTTACTCCACTACCCCTACTTATTTTAACTCCCATCAAAGTAAAAGGACAAAAATAATAACGATTTAAAAAAAATTTGGACTTTGGCTTTACGAAAAATTTCACCAAAGTATGATATTTCCTTTAAACGAAATATTTATAAAGCCATGCGCAAAAAACACCAACAACTCTATAGGTATTATACCTAGGCAAATACTGTCAATTCACAATGTCTAAAACGATTTGTTAAATATTAAAAAATTTTCGGCTAGTTAACATTTACAAAAATAAGTGAAAATAAATTCTTCTTCTAGCATACGACTCCGAGCACCATGGCAGCTGATAATACAAAATTTGCCAAAAATCTAAATACCTTTGGCACCAATGTATACGAACAATTGGTTAAATTGAATCCCCACAAGAATATTATATTTTCTCCGATATCCATACAAACCTGCGGTGCTATGGTGCGCATGGGCGCTGAGAAAGCCACTGCCGAGGAGTTGGATCGTGGTCTTCATCTAAACTCAAAGAATGTATCCGAAATTGCAGACACTTTTGCACCCGTATTGGCCGCTTGTAAGAATTCCAAAATATTGATAATAGCCAATAAACTATACATGATGAAAGGCTCTAAAATTAAGCAAAACTTTGACAACCTACTGACCAACAAGTTCCAATCAAAGCCGGAAGAAATTAACTTTAGTTCCAGCAAAGCGGCAAGCCAAACTATAAATAAATGGGTGGAATCCAAGACAAATAATTTAATTAAGAATCTTACTTCGCCAGACGATTTTGATGACCGTACACGTATAGTGTTGATCAATGCTGTACATTTGAAGGGCGAGTGGAAATCCAAATTTAGGGCATCGGAAACCCGTGATGAGGATTTCTTTTTGAATGATACCGATAAGATAAAGATGCCCATGATGTTTTTGAGGAGTGATTTTGCTTATGCAGAATTGCCCGAATTGGATGCCCAGGCCTTGTCCATGCCTTATAATGACAGCGATTTGGCCATGCTTATCATATTGCCCGATAAGAAGACCGGACTGCAGCTGCTAGAGAGCAAGCTAAAAAGCATTTCTTTGTTGGATATTACAAAGAAATTGTCTGTAGAAAGCGTCGAAGTAAGATTCCCAAAATTCAGAGCGGAGTTCTCACAAGAGCTAACAGACGTTTTTAAACAGGTACTGGGATTTGGAAGTTTTCGGTTATGTTTAAATGTTTGTGGTAAATTTTTTTTTCTTTGTAGCTGGGCATGAACCGTCTATTTACGAATGACGCTGAATTTGGTCAAATTTTGGAAAGGGGAGAACGTCTATTAGTTTCAAAAATCATACACAAGGCTTTTATTGATGTGAATGAGGGGGGTACGGAGGCAGCTGGAGCTACCGGTGAGTATGATTAAGGAATGGCCTTGTAGAGCACTGGCAAAAAATTTTGCAAATACTGAAATAAGTGGAGAAAATGGGGTCGATGTACGTAAAATTTTTTGTTTAACGAATTGACTTGCAAATTGGGTTTTTATGCTGTAGTTTGGTTAAGAAAAACATCTTGCAAATTTTTTGACAATCCCATCAGCTGGACATAAAAAAAAAACTTATTTCAATATAAAAATGCCAGGCACATTAAAAACTAAACTTTTATTTTCTGTGCATTAGGTAAAATGGTAATTCCCATATCTAACCCCAGGGATTTTTATGCCAACAGGCCCTTCTACTACATCATATATAATAATTATGGAAGTCTGTTTACGGGAAAATTAGCATCTCCTGGAGCATCAGTTGGAGGTTCAAGTGGAAGATCTGCCCCAGCCTCAAATACTAAAAAATGAGGCTGTAATGTAAAAAATAATTTTCGATAAAATTAACTAAACCACCAGATCAAAATTTAGAAAAGGATCAAATTTCAAGTAATACAATTTCTAATCTGAATAATTACCATCAAGTTCAAGCTCGAAAAGCCCACTAAGTCAGCATAGATTATGCTGATGTCAATATATAAATATAAGATTATTCTTCCAAAACACAAAAATAAGTTATTATAGAAATGAAAATAAACTTAAAATTTATTAATAATTTAAAATTTTTTAGTACAAACTATTGAATATCCCATAATCATCATGTATTAAAAAACTACTCATAGCTTTTAAGAGAAAATAATAATTAGTTTTTATGAAGAAGTAAATGTGGTATACTAACGATGGCACTATCGGTAGTATGGATAGTTAAATATTTTGGGTACTATCCATGGTTTTGTTCTATATATCGTTGGCATACTTCTGTAGGTAAAAAACTTTTATGGACAATTATCGGACAAAGAATTGGTAACATGTTAAACAGACTATCGAAGTCTAAACTATCGTATGGTGGCACTAACGATAGTATCTACTATAAGAGCTAGACAACTATTTTCTCAGCAGATGAAGTTTGTTAAATCATGTCGATATCTTGCCCAGTTCCCCTCTGGTGGATTTTCGCGGTTTTTAGTCACATCGTTTAATATTTTCATCTAAAATTGAACAGAGCGTTGTGTGTCAAAAATTAACAAAATCGGACAAATACTACAAAAAATATACTCAAAAATGTAGAAATTTCACTGCCCCTTGCGTATAAGCGGCTTCTTAATATGACCCTAATTACACAGTGCAACACAAAAAATGGAAACAACTTCTCTTTTCGCTTTTTTTGGAGTACATCCTGAAACTAGAGAAACCCCCAAAGGATTTTGCTCAAAGTCATCAATAAGGTAGTTTTTTTATATCCGCAATTCCTGATTTTTTGGGAATAAGACCATTTGTATGGAGTCTACATATCGTAAAAAAAGTTCTGGATGTTGTCAAAGATAAATAAATTGTAGAACAGACACCAAAAAGAAACTGTATCGAGTGTCACAAATTTACTAATATTTTTAAAAAATTACCATATTTTTATGCTTCTTACTATACACAGCTAAACTATTGGAAATCTAGCATTCCTATATTTAGCGAAACAATTGCCAGTAACAATCAGAACTCTGTTGCACATGCCAACTGCATCCGAACATTTCTTAATACCTTTTGGTATTACGAAAATGAACTATTTTGCAGAACATTTTTTTCTAAAAACATACTCTAGTAATTTGATTTTTATCATGAAATTTATTGCTCAGTATATAAAAGTTACAAAAAAAGGAAAAAAAAGAGTATCACTCGATATCCATTGCAGTTGACGCTTGTTGTGGTTTAGATTTTTTTGGTGGTGGTTTAAAGTCATGGTCAGACTCTGTATCGTCCGAGCTAGAAAGAGAATCCAGAGCTACATCTCTGTCAGTGCGTTGATGTGTGTGATGTCAGTGGACTTAATTAAAATGGTCTTATCTTCGAAAATTCACGTTGGAATGAAAATTTGGCCGATATTAAAAAAGTACCTTATTGATGACTTTGAGCAAAATCCTTTGGGGGTTTCTCTAGTTGCAGGATGTACTCCAAAAAAAACCAAAAGAGAAGTTGTTTCCAGCCGATGACCTCGGAAATGTTGCACAGTGTTATGGTTACAAGTGACCTACAATCGCCTTTGGTAATTAGATTCATGTGGCCCTAATGAACAAATCCACTTCCAAATCACCCCATATACTTTAATTTATTTAACGTAACTTTCGATTTTCATCTAAATCGAAGCAAATTCGTAACGAAACTTAAAAGCAAAATGCTCCAATTGAAAAATTCTTAGAAGGAATATGCACGGATTCTTTTCGAAAAAAAAGGTGGGTATTATGTCAGCCCGTCTCGACTGTACTAAACTTTTTAGATATAACTTTTGTCTTTTTAAAGAATCAGGAATAGCTATCAAAGCGATGGCAATCTATTTGTAAAGAAAAATGAAATCAAAATCTTTTACCAAAATGTTCAACATAGACACGTCTGAAGTAGTTTACCACAGACATTTTTGAAGTAATTTACCACATAAAAGTAATATTAGTTTAAAATAACAAAAATTACAAAATTTAATATTCTTTAATATTAAACTTAATCTATGTATATATTTATAAATGAAAAAATGTTCCTGTGAAGCTTATAGACTCACGAACGGCTGAACCGATTTGGCTAATTTTGGTCTTGAAATGTTCGTGGAAGTCCAAGAAAGGTTCAAGGTTGAGAAAATATAACAAAATTGCGACGAAAATACTAAAAAGGACAATTTGATTTTCCAATACAACATTAATTTTTTTAATTTAGGTTGGCATTGTGTACCATTGTCGAGATTGACTAATATTTTTTAGTTAATTGTTTTTATAAATTTTATTTTATTCAGGCACACAAAATTTCATGAGAATCGGTCCAGACGTTTCGGAGGAGTATGGTAACTAACATTGTGAAACTAGAATTTTATATATGTATAAGAAGAAAGCTATGTTTTACGTGTTATGGGTGTTCTCATGAGCGAGTCGATGAATTTCAAATCTGATTTTTGCGTATGTTAGAGGTCAATGCGGAGGTTTTAGGCCTATTGCGATGTGTTTGTGTGAATTGGTTTCGTGAGATATATGCATTTTGTGAATATTGGTTTTTGTGTGAACATACTCCTGCGAAACAGCTAGACCGATTCTCATGAAATTTTGTGTGCTTATTGAGCAGGTCTGAGAATCGGCTAACATCTATTTTTCATACCCTTAAGAGATAAGGGTTGCCACTCCTAACATTCCTGGCAAATCAAGTAAATTTAAAAACTCGGTAGGATAATTTACAAATTCATCTTGATTGATAACAGTGTCCACTGATTTGTAGGTTATCAATTCGCCTGGAATATCATGTTGGATAGCTACATTCAGTTCATTGACGTCTTTGTTTTTTGCAGCTAAAATTGCACGTTCGCTCAACCAAACATGATTTCTATAACGCTACCTGTGCGTTCAATTTCTACAATTGAAAGTTGGATCAGTAATTATGATGCTTCGCAACATAAATCAACCACGACTATGCAATGGTACACGTCTTGCTGTGAAAAAATTAATGAATATGTCATCGAAGCAACTATTTTGAAAGGAAAATACGAACGCGAAGACGTTCTAATACCAAGAATCCCAATGATTCCATCCGATTTACCATTTAAATTCAAGACTTCAATTTCCAATACGTCTTGCGTTTGCTATGACCATCAATAAGTCTCAAGGTCAGACTTTGGAAATCTGCGGTATAAACTTAGAATATCCTTGCTTTTCGCATGGCCAGCTCTATGTCGCGTGCCCACGAATTGGAAAACTAGGGGCATTGTTTGTTTACACATCAGACGGAAAAACAAAAAATATTGCTTACCAAAAAGCGTTACAATAAGCAATAAGAATTCTTTCGAAAAAATTATGTCATTAAAAAAATTTATTTTCATTACCATCATGATAGAAAGCTAAAACAAAATCAAATCACATATGCAGAAAATAAACATTTGAGTTGAATTTACATTGAAACAATGTTTTTAAAATATTTGAATTTTTTTCTTTGACATTTTTCAGCTCTTTTGAATGGTTCTGAAAATTTGAAATATCGGCTATTGCTGAAATCACTTTATCGTTCATGGTGTCCAAATCTCCATCAAACATGGTTAAAATGTAAAGATGGCGAATGGTTGAAAATTGTATGATGAAATTAATCCATTCATCGGTCAATCGGACGATGTCTTTCAATCGGAAAGATTACAGGTTTGGATACATAAATGGTGGCGTGGCCGGTATTTCCTTGAAATTGTCTTCCAGAAACAAATTGAAATTTTTCACATTTTGAAAGTTTATGAGTGAAGAACGAACATCATCGTGAAAGAGATTGCAAATCCAATTTAAATTGAACGTTTCAGCTGTCGGATATTTAATGTTCAACTGCTCAAAATAATCAAATGGCACATCCTCTTCGTCTGGCATCGACACACTTAGTGTATTCATTTAAGATCTGAACAACGTGAAGTAAACCAAAAGAAATAACAATCAAATAAACTAAATCTTTCTGAAAAGTTACTATGCCATTAAAATTTTTTACCAAAAATTGTTGTTTGTGTAAAACTAAAACAAAAACAAAAAAATTATCTATTCCTTTTTGACACTTTTCTTTTATTTTTGTTTCGCCACAGCGAATTTTCTTTTTTCGATAGTCGGCGCCATCGATAGTCGGCGATAGTAATTTCACAACCATCGATAGTTGACGATAGTACTATCGATAGTCGACGAAAGTTCCGTCCGCAATAATATACATATTTTGCTTTGAATTTAAAGTTTGTTCAATTTTTAAACAAGAAAATTCATATACGAAATTAATGTTTTTTGATCCAAAAGTTTTGGAATTAATTAATTAAAGAACATTTTCTTCCTTGAGCCTGGTTCGCCTCTGCGAAACAATTAGGCGAAGCTACAGAATCTACAACACACGATATTGTCGGAATCCGCCAAAATACCTGCAGCTGGAGTGCCGGAATCTTTTCAGGTAATCGTGCAAATTTGAAGTAATCGCCAGTTTTTTGGCCATCTGAAGTTTTATGGTATTTCCTTACTTGTGAAATTTTACCTTTCTTTTTTTGCAACACTAAGAAATATAACATTGTAACCTTTTTTTTCTATTTCTGAAAGAGCTTCCTGAGACGGCTATTATAATAAGCATTAATAGGAATAAAGTGCAGACAACAATAATCGAGATGTTTAAAAAAAAACATTTTTATACCCTGTACCGTATGGTACCAAGGGTATATTAAGTTTGTGCAAGCCGCAAATATAGGTAACATATAGAAGGAGACGTCGGAGACACCCCAAAGTTACCTAAAATATGATCAGGGTGATTAGAGAAGTCGATATACCCATGTCCGTCTGTCCGTCCGTCTGTCCGTCCATCCGTCCGTTTGAACGCCTAGATCTCAGAGATGGTAAGAGCTAGAGTTACCAAACTTTCACATTAAATCCCATATTAATCCATAGGAGACAAGTTTATTTTATTTTTTGATATCGGGGATAAATTATATAGCTCCCATGGGGGTATTTGAGACGACCTCGACAAAAAAAAAGCGTTTTAGATGAATAATTCGTTTGTTTATGAAGATATCGTAACCAAATTTGGTATAGTTCCCAATCACTGTACCAAATTTGATCAAAATCGGCTGACTATATCACATAGCTCCCATAGGACCGATCGGCCAAAATAACTTTTTTAAAGAAAAATTCGCTATATTTCGTTTTTTAATAAAGATATCGTAACCAGATTTGGCGTTTGGAAATTTGTTAGACCACTTAAGCAATGGGCCAAATTTGAACAAAATCGGTTGACTATATCATATAGCTCCCATAGTTCCGATCTTCCAAAAAATCGATTTTTTAACAAAATTTGTTGTGTTTCGTTTGTTTGTTTAGATATTGGGACCAAATTTGACAATCGTGAGTATTTTATAGTTCCTAAGCACTGTACTAAATTTAATCCAAATCGTTTGACTAGATCATATAGCTCCCATAGGACCAATCGTTCCAAAAACACGTTTTTTATACAAAATTCGATGTTTTTTGTTTGTTTGTAAAGATATTTGAAATAAATTTGGCATTCAGATCTTTTTTAAGGTATTCAAGCATTGTGTCAAATTTTATTGAAGTCGGTTGACTATATCATATAGCTCCCATAGGAATGATCGGTCAAAAAAAAATTTTTGCTTAAAAATACTTCTGTTTTTAGTTTTTTTTGAGAAGAAATCGGACTTTATTACAAGCTAGTGGTACAGGGTATTCTAAAGTCGTCCGCGCCCGACTTTAGGTTTTTTTTATTTGGTTTTTTTTTTGTCTCTTATAGTAATATTATCTTGCGGTAATATGTACGCACTGAAACAGTGTGCACCCTGCGCAAAGATGCCGGCGGAGACTCAGAAATGCACTGTCACTTTCACAATTTACTTTTTTCTTTTCTGATTTTAAACTTTTATGTATTTTAGTCGTGAAATATAGTTAAAATTGAATGTTAACATGCACATAAGCACAACGATAAGCTGTATATGCCACATAAGTGGAATTGTCCATTAATTGTTTATTTTTTTTCTCGAATATTTATTAATGGAAATCAACCCTTGATTTTATGGGTTATAGTCCAATATTTATGAAAAGTAAATCACTATACACTTTAAGAAACCTTTTGTGTGGTATCATTTAGATTACTCTATATATGTACAATATTTAAAAAATCAAGTAGACTCTATGACATGACACGCCTTCTGAGGTCGTTTGGATGAAGGCGTTTTAGGCGTCTTCTCGGTCTATGACCGATTTGATAAGACCAAGTAGC
>JBAMAX010000296.1:0-24058 GCA_037043745.1 Chymomyza amoena
ACGAAACTGCAATTTCCTCCTCTAGAGGCTGCTGAAAATTTGGGCCTCCACCGGTTGCAGTGCACTCTTTTCGGTTATTTGAGAGTTTTTTTTCCGGATAGAGGCCTTCCAATCAACCCATGACTGCAACTAAATTACATTTTAATTTGAAATATATTAACACAATTGCAAAAGATATCTTCTTCCATTCCCTGGCATCTTTGCATGGTGGACCCACAGCATTCATTGACTGCGCCAATGATGTCCATTTTGCATCTATTTCCACCCTATCAACACCTCTACTAAAACCCATGACAATGCTTGGGTTTTTGTGCATAAATGCGATCATTATATTCTCCTGCTTTGTGGTTCGTTTTTTGCCCCTTAAAAAAAAGAATATTTTACTTACACTTTTTGTCGGAATCGAAATCTAGAACATGTCTGAGTATTTAATTTACGTTGGCTGGTGTTGTCCTTTTCTATCGCCTTCCCACTCGTCTGCTTCCTTGTGGGTTCCATTCCAAAGACATCCTGACGAAGCTACTTCGGTCTTTTCTAAGAGCATGGCCTCTCTAACGCCACTTACATGTTCTTATCTGGTTACAGATAGTAACTTCACTAGTTTAGTGCCATAGTTCCGCATTTGATATTCTGTTGGGCCAGAATATCCCGCATATAATCCTTAGGCACTTGTTGACGAATGACTGCAGTTTCGACATCATTCTTTGCGGGGCCATCTACGTTTCGCTGCCGTACAACAAGATGAACTTGACGCTCGCATTAAAGATCCTCAGCGTCCAAACGCTGATCGCGCTTTGCTTAGACGATTCTCTATATCCTCATCCACCCCACCACTGCTGGAAATTGTGGTGCCAAGGTATGAGAAACAAAGTCGATAGTATTCCCGCAGATGGTTATGCTACCTTGCCTCTTGTGGTTGAGGCGCATCGTTTTGGTTTTGGATGCTTTTATCGAGAGTCCAACTGTGCTGGCCAGGATCTCGAGATCATTCACTTTGGCTTGGATATCACTTAGTTTATGAGAGATGAAACAAATGTCGTCCGCGTAATCTAGGTCTTCCAAATGACGGGTGAGACTCCACGTAATCCCACGCCTAGACCTGCATACATCTCTCATAACCTCGTCAACTACTATGTTGAATAGCACTGGTGATAAGGGGTATCCTTGCCTAAAACCGCTGTTTGTTTGGAAAGGTGTACTGATTTTCCCGTTGTGTAGTACTGCCAAGTCCGCATTATTGTACATCGCTTTGACTATCGATACGATGTTGACTGGCACTCCTTTCTTGCTAATGCCCGCCATATCGCTGCTCTGTCTACTGAATCGAAGGCCTTCTTGAAGTCGATGAACAGGAGGTACAGTGGTGTGCGCCACTCCACAGCTTGTTAGGTTATTATGCGTAGTGTGTTACTGGTCTACGCAACTCCTGTGTGGTCGCGATTTCTTGGCTCTATTTTTTCTTGAAGGCAGTCGTTCAGCAAGGTTGCTAGTATCTTGTAACTAGTGTTCAGCAACGTTTTTTCTCGCCTGTTGTTGCAGTCAGTAAGGTCCCCTTTCTTTGGTAGCTTGATGATTATTTCTGCCTTCCAAGATGAGGCCACACACTCATTCTCCCATATGCGAGTGAAATGTGGGTGCAATGTTTCGGCAACAAGCTGCGTCTCCAACTGCAGAAGTTCGGCTGGTATACCATCAATGCCAGCTGCTTTGTTGCGTTTTGGTTTCCTAATTGCGTTATCTATTTCTCTCACTGTCGGGGGTGTGGGTGATATCCTGAGGTTGTTGGTGGGTGCGACGTCTGTGTAGTCTTCATGGTTTCTGCTTCCTGGTTCATTACAGCTTATCTCCATGAAGTGTTGTCGCCATCTTTGGATTTGTGCATCCTCATTCGTTTGGAGATTATCATTAGAATCCCTGATCGGTTGGGTTTGCCTTCGGTAGCTGTAATTACTTCATCCATTTTTCTTAGTTCCCTTTCGTATTTCTCGCAGTTTAATTTCGGTATTATTTTAAAAGCAACATATCCCACGAAATATCTAATTGAAACTAGTTCCAAGAATTTCGTCCTCTAAAAAAAAGTCATAATTTTCAACTATTCTAAAATCAAAAGATTGTGAGTCAATCTTAGACATCCCCTCTTCACTTGAAAGACTAGTAGGCTCATCTTGCAGAAATAGGGCAGTCATTTGCATTGATGAATCTTCTGTAATTTTGCAAGTACTATTGCAACGTGCATGAACCATTTTCCAAGTCATTATTCTTGCAAGTGAATTGTTAAGCTCAGCTACTGAAGGATTCGTGCTATTACCACCTTTCTGCCTTAGGTAGGTAGGTAAAGTGGCTGTCATTTGACGCACCTAGGCCTGTTGTAGGCCCATTGTGATACCACCGGGGCTATCCCTCTCCTCACTCTACGCTGTCCTCATTGAACCAACCTGTAGTCTTGATGTAACTAACAATCTTTGTTAGTTTTATTTTTGCAACTTCTGTCATGTCGTCCAGAAAGCTTTGTCCAAGAGTATTTAGCCTTCTTCTACACAGAGTCATGCACCCGCATAGAAGGTGTTCTACAGTCTCTTCTTCTTCAGCGTCTCTACAACTTCTGCAGTAATCGTTGTAAGGCGCGCCCAATCTACTGGCGTGTCTACCGATTAGGCAGTGCCCTGTGAGAACCTCAACTAAATTTCTTACGTCATTCCTGTTAAGTTTCTGCAGTCGGTTTGTGCGGCCCATGTTCCATTCTGGCCACGTCAATCTACTTGTTGCACAGGTCGAGGATTGAGTCCATAGGACATTGACGGATTTAATGGTATGTCTATCTATTAGTAGCTTGCAAGTTGCTAATGGTATAGGTGTGCTTGCTCTATCTGGCAGGATTGTCGTTGTTGTACCCAATCCAGCTAATTCATCTTCTTTGTAATAACCTTCTATGTCTCTATGACCCGGAACCCAGAGCAGATTTATTGTAAAATATTGTGCTAGTTCTATTAATACTTCGATACATTCCTTTACTGTCTTCGAGGTGATTTTAGGAGATTTTAACGATTTAAGGGCCGCTTGGCTATCTGAGTAAATATTGATTTCTCTTGCGGTTAGAACACTTTTCTCTAAAAATAATAGGCTTTCTTTGATAGCCATGATTTCTGCTTGAAAGACGCTACAGTGATCTGGCAGCCGAAAGGAAGTTTAAATGAAGCCTATTCCTAAGAAAAACAGAAGTTGATTGAGACTTGTAAAAAATATTCTGGGCTATACTTTTTTCCTCTTCGGCATATTCTTTGGGTCTATTGCGAATTAAAAGCTTGCAAAATATTTTCGATTCGGTACTAATTTTTTTTGTTGGGTCAATAGCTCTTTCTACGTTTTTAACTGAAGCCTTTTTTTCTTTATGATTCTGCTAATTTTGAACTTTTTGGAGAGTGCAATATTATTTTTTAAAAGCTCGTTTACTTTCTTTTTATAAAATCTTATAAGTTTCAAATTACTTTCGCAACTATTGCAAACTTCAGAAACACAACGCGTGTTTCTACGGAGAAGATCTTGAGACGGAAAATCAAAATCCATATTATCAGAATCATTTTGCAAATTTAAAGTTGGAATTGCTTCCGATTTTAATTTTGTTTTCACCAGATACGTTTTGCAAAAATGTTTTTGACAAATGAAAAGAGTTTTCCCGTAATCGTCAATATTAATTTTGCATTTTTCCCTCCGAAATTTGGCCCATAATTTTATCCTGATCAGGAAACCGAAATAATTTAATATTACTCTGTGCTCGTCTGGAATTACGGCCTTTACAACAAAATTGTTTGCCGGACGGTCGCTTGTTTTTTAAAATATTGTGTCGTATAGCGCTTAGGACTCACCATTATATCGTCACTCTAGTCAGAATTATTATCAGAATTATCTGAATTATTGTAAAAACTTGTAAAAAAAAAACTTTTTAATATACACGAACTTTGTATTTTTATTTGATACGATTGTCACTGTGTAGTCGCAAATATTGTATTCTATCAGAATATAGCGGCTATCGGATGCTTAGGTCCCAGTTTAAGCCACAAAGTGCAAAAAGAAGAAATTTCTTTTGTACGGACTCAATTATATCTTGATAAACGTAGTATTGAGGACTCCAAACGCAACGGAACAATATTCTAAAATTGGACGGACGAGAGAGATATAAAGAAGTTTGGTAGTGTTTTTGTTTCCATTTAGTTCTCCTCTAGGGAGCTTAGGGCTTCAACAAGAGCTTTCCGCCGGACTCTGTTTGTCGCAGTTTCCTTTGCTGTGTCTCAGCTGATATTGTGTAGGGACAATTCGTTTAGTATTGTACGACGCCAGATTGCCTTTGGCCCTTCCACTCGTCTGCTTCCTTGGGGGTTCTATTCCAAAGACATCCTGACGATGCTGCTTCGGTCTTTTCTAAGAGCATGGCCTCTCCAACGCCACTTACATGTTCTTATCTGGGTGCAGATAGGAACTTCAATAGTCTAGTGCCATAGTTCCGCGTTTGATATCCTGTTGGGCCAGAATGTCCCACATATAATTCTAAAACACTTGTTGACGAGTGATTGTACTTTTGATATTATTCTCTGCGGGGCCCGCCACGTCTGCCGTACAACAAGACGGATTTGACTAACACATTGAAGATTCTTAGCTTTGTGTAAGGATCGTTAAAATCTTTAGACCAACGCTCAATAAAAGCAAGAACACCTCTTGTTCAGCTTTATTGACGATGTTGCAAATATGGCTATTAAATGTAAGGTTACGATCGAACAAAACACCAAGGTCGAACACACTCTCTATGCATTCTAAGGTAGAAGATTCTAAAGAGTCATCGTCATCGTGTAGCCACGACAACCCGTTCTCGGGTTATGGCCGACCTGAACAGCTCTCTCCAGGCGCCTCTGCTTTGCGCGCGCCTTCTCCAATTAGAAATACCAAGGGAGGATAAGTTCTCCTCCACTTGATCTTTCCATCGGAGTCGTGGTCGTCCCCTTCGTGAGCTTTCGCTTCGAAAACCTTTTTTCGCTGAAACATCGCTATCCATACATACAACACGTCCGAGCCAGCGCAAACGTAGTATTGTGATGCGCGTGACAACATATATGTCATCGTAGAGTTTTGTGGTTCATCCGTATATGAATGTCGTCCTCGTTTCCCGACACAACCCATGATTCTGCGCCGTATAAGAGCACGGGCATGATGAGCGTCTTGTAGATTGTTACTTTTGTTGTTCGAGAGAGGTCTCTGCTGCACATCTACTTACTGAGATCAACACCTATTGGCAAATGTGATTCTTCGCTTTATCTCCAGGCTGATGACATTTTTGGTGTTAACGACGGTGCCAAAGTACGTGAATTCCTTGACCATTTCAAAAGTATAGCGGTCCGCCCCAGACGCCATGCGCCCCTGTTCGTAAACAGCATGTACTTCGTCATGCCCTCGTTTACCGCTAGACCCACTTTCGCTTACTCCTTTTCGATTGCGGGAAATGCAGCAGTAACATCTCGCTTACAAGGCCCGATGATATCGATATCATCAGCGTATGCTAGAAGCTGGACACTCTTGTAAAAAATAGTTTGTTCCTACCTTGATAGAGCTGATGATGCCGCCTAATGTCATTCTACAAAGACGAATCAGCTTCGCAGGAACACCGAACTCAGACAAGGTGGTGTATAGGCGATACCTTATCGGGCTGTCGAATGCAGCTTTGTAATCGATGAAGAGATGAAGGGTTTCGATCTGTTTACCGTGGGTCTTTTTCAGGATTTGGCGTAGAGTGAATATCTGGTCTGTGGTGGACTTACCAGGTCTGAAGCCGCACTGATAGGGTCCGATCAGTGTGTTGGCATATGGCTTCAGTCTTTCACATAATACGGTTGACAGGATCTTGTATGAAATGGCAATAAGACTGATTCCCCGGTAGTTGCCGCATATTTTTCTCTGCCGCAGAGGGTTTTCGAGAATAAAATCTCAATGGCTGCTGTAATAAGACACGTGTAAAGTTCTTTTAATTTGGTGGTTTTATTTTATGCGTCTGCTCCTCTGTGTGACTTTTATTAGAATGAAACTTAACTTGAAAAACATGCGGTGCTTATCTCTATGTCTTATATATAATAATATGTAAAACGTTTAGTTTTGAATAAAAAAAATCACTTTATTCAATAAAACATTTAAACAATGAGCGATCTAACTCTAAGTAAAGTAATGTTAACAATACAAGCTATAAAATCGAACTGAAGAATGCTGCTGCATTGGTCAATAATGAAACCTCCGATTCTTGGATGGTTTCATGGCTTTGTGCTGAGCTGGCTTGGTTCCCATGGATTATGCTGCGCCGGCTTGTTTACAGTATGTTTTTATTTACAAGTCGGCGCTGACCAAGATTTTGTTTACGCAGCTGCAGACTGTTTATAATTGGGTTGCTTATAATTGTATTGTTTATAATTGTATGCGCAATGCCGGCTAAGTGCTGGCGTTGACATATTCTTATTGGTAACTTCAAAGGCGTGGGTGCAGTTGACAATATGGATATGTCACTATATATATAAAAAAAACTTATGTATTACATGTTACGGATGTTCTTAAGAACGCGTTGATGAATTTCAAATCTGATTTTTGCATGTTTTAGAGGTTATCAATACGGAGGTTTTAAGTTTTTAATGCGATGTGCGTATTGGTTCGTGAGATATATGCATTTTTGTGAAAATCGTGAATATAGCATAGTAGAAAATTGTTTAACACCGGGTATTGGACATTAAGTGCAGACAAAAGCGTAGTCGCAAAGGGGTTGATTTGAAGTTTCTGTGGGGCATGTATTTATTAGAGATGAGAGCTCTCTTAAATATACTTAAGTTCGTCCATACGGCTTTTTAGAGAGTCGTGAAAGTCAACTAATCCAAAAATCTAATGATTGTCAAGATAAGACTATTCAAAAAGTTTGGGCAGGACAACGTCTGCTGGGCCCACTAGTTGCAATATTAAATGCTTTTATGACTCATTGATATATAAACCAAATGGTTTTGGTCCCAGTTTTGGTAGTGCGCCATCCTCTGGTCTTATATTTTTGATACAAATATTTAATTATAAAATATATTCATAAACTAAAACAATTTTGTTGTATGGCGCCATTGCCTCACGCGTGCCGACCCTCTAGCTCTTTTTTTTATCCTTAAAGCTTATCAATTTGTTGGGTAAAGCGATATAATTCTTTATCATACCGTTGGGTTAGAGTTTCCATTTTATTACGCTTATTGAAGTTGTTTTTCTTTCTGTTAGGAAACAAGAAATACGAATTTTTCTTTACATTTATTTAATTAATATTGAATTTAGCTTACAATTGCTCTTGTCTTAACTCTTGTTGCTTGTTTTTCTGAGCCTCATTTGCGCTAGACTCTATTTGTTGGTAGCGTTTTGTGATCGCAGTGACTTGCTCCAACAGCTCTTCATGGTGCTTTATGATCTCCTGGAGCTTGGCTTCCCAGCGTTTGAAGGGCGCTTTTAACAACTTTACTTCGGATCTATTTTTCTCCACCTATGCAGCAAGGTGAAAAATATTACTGAGCTCAGGATGTATATATACAATATACAAACCTTTTCCCGCAACCTTCCAAGCTCCTGGTCCTTCTCGCACAGCTTGTCCTTGAGTTTGCCAACATGCTTCTCGGTTTTCCTTGCTGCCTCAGCCCATTCATTTATTTGCTGCTTATAAAGTAGAATTTTATTTGCCGCCTCGCATTTTTCATTTACAGCATCCCCGATTAGCGTAATGGCTTTCTGCACCTTGACGATGGCCTTCTCTTCCCGCTTAGAGCTTTCCGCCAGCTCTATGCGCACTTGCTCAAGTTCCTCTTCACGTTTCGCGGCTAATTCATTTGCCTCTTCCAGACGACTCTTCAGAGAAAGAAAAGTGTTTTTGTACGCCCTGATGACAAACTGATCTTGTGACTGCGCCTTTAATTGAGCCTGTAGTCTCTCTAGCTTGTCCTTTTTTAGTTTATCGATCAGCTTGGACTGTGCTTTTATCTTCTCTTGCTGCGCTGTAATTCTGCCCTCCAGTTCGATCTCCTTTGCATGCTGCTGCTGTAAAATCTTCTCATTTTTAGTCATATTTAGGCGATAGTTTTGGAGCTCAGCTGCCATTAATTCATTGGCCGTCTGTAAGTGATTCTCCTTTGAGAGCAAATCATCGCGCTTCTTTTCTAGCTGTTTTATCTGTTTCTGAGCCTCTATCAAAGCCTCGCTACTGTTCCGCATGCGCTTCTCCCAATCCTCAAGATTAGAGTTAATACTTACTCTGAACGTTTCCAGCCCCGCTGTAATCTGTTGGATAGCTGATTGGGACTCAGAGTAGATCTGGTTTGCTTCCTCTGCAGTTAGGTGTTCCATGTCACGCGCTGCTTTCTGAAATCCGCTGTAATTAGAATACAAATTTTGTGCTTGTATTTAAACAAACTTGATTTTATTTTACAATACAACAACTAACAGACCTGGGTAACTGGAAAATAATGGCTTTCTCTGTTGTTGTAAGTCTTAATACAAAAACTTGTGACAAATTCAACTCGTAGCAAAGTTCACTGCGTTTCTATGGAGATTCGCTAGGTAGATCTGGAGGACCACAAGGGCTACCAGATATAAAACTTTACCAAGAGGTGCGCGCATAAACTCTCTTCAAATCAAGTTTGCTGAATAATTTCTATATCCTCCGATGTTCAAGAATTTTGCGCTTTTTAGCCTTGTTTTTTAATATTAATTAATATTAAAATTAAACTTAAGGTGTTAGGCCACCTTCACAACCAAAAATCAATGCATATACTGGTACAATACTGGTAGTATAGTAGGCACAATTCTCGCCTGTCTGCAATGAACTAAATTTTTGTATTATTAATTATTAATTAGCTATAGCATGACGTAGGATTTTGTTGAAATTCTGAATTGTCTGACAGCTGCGAAGGATTCCGCACGTTTTCATCAATGTTTCTGATTGTTATAATTGTTATAAAAAAAAGTATTCCTTCTAAAGTGAAAGTCCTACGTCACGCACAAGCTGGTAGATTTACAAAAATTTTGGTTTAAAAAACATTTAAATCGGTCAAGAATTGTAAGAGTATCACTGCGCACAGTTTTAAAAAACGTCGTTTCGCGAGAAACCGGTTTAAAGTTTTCGAGCACGGCCGATCGAATTGTTCTAAATTAGTATATTTCGTGTATTCTTAAGACTATAAGCGAGGAAAAAAAAAGATTTTCCAAAAGTTCAAAGGTGGCGTAACGTTAGCTTTATATGCATCTGATTGGACAAATAGAAAAATATTTTATATCGTTATTCACGAATTGGAGTCAGCAAATTTAGAAAGCTGTCCTAAAAAACAATTAAATATTTCTTATTCTTCAAGACATACCTCAACAGTTGAAAATTGTATGTCCAATATGCTGATGATCTTTCAGAACTGTACTGAATAAACGCCGGAGTTCCTGAAGTTAGTGTCCTTGGACCAGTGCTCTACACAATTTTTACTGCAGACCTTCCAACAAAAAACAATATTAAATTTACAATCTATGTGGATGAAACAGCAATCATGGCCTCCTAAAATTTACAGGAACAACTTGAGCTGAAAAAGTGGAGAATTTTAGTAAACACTCAAAAATCAGTCCAAATTACGTTTACACTGAAACGAGGAAAATATCCTACTGGGACTTGAATGGCATGTCCATACCAGATGAAGAATCAGTCAAATACCTTGGAGTGCATTTGAATCGGACACTCACTTGGAAAAAACATATAAAATCAAAACATATGCAGCTTGGCTTCTAAGTCCGCCATCGCAGCTTAGTTCGGAAAATAAAATTCGGCTTTACAAAGCAGTTTTCTAGCCGGTATGGATACATGCCATGGAACTTTGGGAAACTGCAAGTACGCCAAATATCGATATCCGTCAACGGTACCACTCGACTACACTTAGAAGCATAGTCAGAGCTCCCTCGTTTGTCAGCCATTACAAAATTCACAAAGACCTAAATATCGGGTTTTTCAATAGTGCGCTACAAAAGTAGACCGATAGGGACAGCAAACAACGCCATATTTTTTCCCGCTCTCTTGACATTTCTCTTAAGTAAGGTTTGCCATTTCATCATAAAAAGATATACGATCCAACAACGAGTCGAAATTATTAAAATTTACTACCGAAGTTCGGAGTCAGTGTCCTCAACTTTAAGAACGCTACGCCCAATTTATGGTCGTCATAATTGTCCTGCCAGACCAACAATTGAGCGTCTAGTGGAAAAATTTGAATCAACAGGCAGAGTACAAAATTTTCCCGTGCCAGTGAGACAAAAAAGTGCCCGTAGTGTCGAGAATAGCGCATCAATTGAGGAAGACCCAAATCAGTCTCTCACATGTCGTTCACAAGCGTTGGGCATCTCTGTGACAGCGTTATGGCAAATTTTGCGAAAAGATCTTGGCCTACATCCTTACAAGATCAAATTGACTCAAGAACTGAAGCCGCTTGACCACCAGAAGCGTCGTATGAAAATTATCCGGATTTTCATTGAAAAATCATCTTCAGCGATGAGGATCATTTCTGGCTAATGGCTTCAGCAATAAGCAAAATATGCGTTATTGGTCGAAATCCACACGTACTCCATGAGTCACCATTGCATCCCGAAAAAATGTTGGTTTGGTGCGGTTTATGGGCCGGCGTTACTGTGAATGGGAATCGCTACCGCTCAATGATAACCGAATATTTTTGGCACGAATTGGATGATATGGACTTCGACAATATGTGGTTTCAACAGGACGGCGCCACAAGCCACACAGCGAATGTCACAATCGATTTATTGAAAAACAAGTTTTCCGGCAGCCTGAATGAACTTTAAAAGGCATTTTGGACTCTATTCAGAGAGCTGAGATAATTCACCAAGAAAGTGTGACTTTAGGAACCTGAACCTTTTACTGCCCAGCCCAGGGCAATGGCAGAATAAGTATTCCACTGTCTCCAGCTCCTCCTTATCGCCACAGCTTCTACAGAAGTTATGGTAGGGAGCATTCAACCTGGATGGGTGATTTTCCACCAGCCAGTGTCCCGTGTTAGCACGAATAACAGTTGAGCACTAGACTCTATTCAGACAGCAAAGTTCTTTGGTTCTTTTACAGCAGGAGGTCGGCCAAGTTTGCCGCGAGATCCTAGACTTGCTCGATGTCCGATTCCACGTTTTATTTGCACAGAGAAAATTTCGTATTCTCAGTTTATAGCTGGCCTCCTTGTCCTAAAGGAGGATGCTGGTAGTTCCTTGTCTAGCCAGTTCATCCGCAATACAGTTGCCCTCGAAGACCTTAAGTCCTGGGACCCATATGAGGTGAATTACAAACTGATTAGCCATCTCCTCTAGAGACAAGCGGTAGTTATTCACTGACTTCATACACGAAGTCATTGAAACTAGGGACTTAATAGCCGCTTGGCTGTCCAAGTAGATAACATACAAATGATAGATATTTCGAACTTGTAGGTTTCTTATTGTTATTAAAGCCTCCTGGATTGCAGTGACCTCTGCCTGAAAGACACTGTAGTGGTCCAGGAGTCGGAAAGCAGTTCTTACGATGAATTCCTCAACGTAGCAACGTAGACGCCTCTATCTACACGGTCGTCTAGCTTAGAACCGTCCGTGTATATCTTTATTGAGCCAGCTGGGCCTGGTACACCTGTACTCCACTCCTCCCTGGTTGGAATATAGGCCCCGAATTTGGTTGTGAAATATTCCTCCGGTATGCAGTAGTCTGTGTTTCGGGAATAAGTTGGTTTTACTTAAAAATTTTTGTATGACCAAAATCTTGGTCATGGCTGGATGTTTCTCCACTTTGTTCAGCGCTAGCAGGTTTAAAATAGCATCTAGTGCTTCGTTTGGGGTGGAGCGAGGAGCACCACTAATACTAAGTCGGCGGTCCGCTGAGCCCTACTTAACTTTTTGAGGTTGATCCCCTTATCTAGGTAGGCCACCAGATCGAGACTCCAAACATCAGTATAGGTCTGACATTGGCAGTGTGTAGCCAGTGAACTACTAGGGTACATGCCCTATTTGCAAGTGTATTAAGCGATCGTGGCCTTTTTTCTTCGATCTTCCAGTCCTTTTCAGGTTCCAGTCCAGTTTGCTGTCTAGGACTAGCCCGAAGTATATATATTTATAAGATGCAACAAAAATTAATTGTACATACTCGTACGACGAGGGCTGTTTGATAAGTCTGTAAATTTTAGTGATTTTTAACTTAGTAACGTATTGAAGTCGTTTCTAATTTATTTAGTTCTGAACTCTTTCGCGTTAAGCTCGAAGAGTTTGCCCTTAAACACTAGCAAGCAGTTCCAGGACATGTGCGCAGGTATTGGCGTTGATCCCTTGGCCACAGGAAAAGGTTTCTGGAGCGTACTGGGCATGGGCGACTTTTATTACAAGCTGGGCATGCAAATCAAAAAACTGGCGGTCAAATGGAGCTAGACGAGCGGCTTCTTAATAGTCTCTCGTGGACAAAGCGCTCTGCATCAGGAAATTCCCAAAGAGGATATACTAATGGCAGACAAAAAGTTTAGCATTTTCGGCAATTGGAATAGATTACATAACAAAATGCTTTAATGATTCATTTATATATAAACCAAATGGTTTTGGTTCCAGTTTTGTGGTGCGCCATCCTCTAGTCTTATATTTTTTATAAAAAAATTTAATTAAAAAATATATATATAAACTAAAACTAATTTTGTTGTATGGCGCCATTGCCGCACGCGTTCCGACCCTCTAGCTCCTTTTTTTCCCTTTTGAGCTTATCAATTTGTTGGGTAAAGCGATAGAACTCTTTATCATAGCGTCGAGTTAGAGAATTTCTTTCCATTTTATTACGGTTTTTGACGTTTTCAAAATCGTTGACATATCGCTCTTTATCATTTTTCAACGTCTTCTTTCTGTTAAGAAACAAAAAATAAGAATTTTTCTTTAAATTTATTTAATTTATATTGAATTAAGCTTACAATTGCTCTTGTCTTAACTCTTGTTGCTTATTTTTCTGAGCCTCATTTGCGCTATACTCTATTTCTTGGTGATCTTTTGTGATCGCAGTGACTTGCTCCAACAGCTCTTCATGGTGCTTTATGATCTCCAAACGCTTGGCTTCCCAGCGTTTGAAGGGCGCTTTTACCAACTTTACTTCAGATCTATTTTGCTCCACCTATGCAGCAAGGTGAAAAATATTACTGAGCTTAGGACTTATATATACAACCTACAAACCTTTTCACGCAATCTTCCAAGCTCCTGGTCCTTCTCGCACAGCTTTTCCTTAAGGTCGCTGACAAGGATGTCGGCTTTCTTTGAAGCCTCATCCATTAAAACTTGAATATTGTTTAGTTCCTGCTTATAAAGCATTGCTTTATTTTCAGCCTCGATTTTTTCATTTACAGCATCCCCGGTTAGCGTAATGGCTTCCTGCACCTTGACGTTGGCTTCCTGTACCTTGCCGATGGCCTCCTCTTCCCGTCTAGAGCTTTCCGGCAGTTCTATACGCAGTTGCTGTAGGCGACCCATCATTTTAAAAATCGTGCTTTTGTACACGCTGATGATAATCTGATCTGCTGACTTTGCTTCTATTTGAGCCTGTATCGCGTCTTGCAGCTTTTGCATTCGAATATAACCATGTCGCTTGCAGTGTTTTAGTTTTTGGATCAGCTTTGACTGTGCTTTTAGCTCTTCATACTGCCCAGTAATTCTGCCCTTCAGCTGTTCGATCTCCTTTGCATGCTGTAGCTGTAAAATGTTCTCATTTTCAGCCATATTTAGGTGATAGTTCTGCAGTTCAGCTGCCATTGATTCATTGGTTGTCTGTAAGTGATTCTGTTTTGACAGCAAATCATTTCGCTCTTTTTCAAGCAGCTTTATCTTTTCATTGGCCTGAAGCAGTGCCTCGCTACTGTTCCGCATGCGCTGCTTGAAATCCTCAAAACTAGAGTTAAAAGTTGCTCTGAACGTTTCCAGCCCCGCTGTAATCTTTTGGAAATCAGGCGACACAGAGTTGATCTGCTTTATTTCCTCTTCAGTTAGGTTTATGTTTTCCATGTCACGCGCTGCTTTCTGAAATCCGCTGTAATTAGAATACAAATTGTGAGCTTGTATTTAAACAAACTTGATTTTATTTTACAATACAACAACTGACAGATCTGTATAACTCGAAAATAATGGCTTTCTCTGTTGTTGTAAGTCTTAATACAAAAACTTTTGACAAATTAAACTCGTAGCAAAGTTTACTGCGTTTCTATGGAGATTCGCTAGGCAGATCTGGAGGACCACAAAAGCTAGAGATATAAAACTTTACCAATAGGTGAGCGCAAAAACTCTCTTCAAATCAAGTTAGTTGAATAATTTTTATATCTTCCGATGTTCAAGAATTTTTCGCTTTTTAGCCTTGGCTTAAACTTAAGGTCAGGTTTATATGCATCTGATCGGACAAATAGAAAAATATTCGTAGCCTATCATTATACATGAACTAGAGTCAGCAAATTTAGAAAGCTGGTCTAATAAATAATTTAATATACGCAATTTAAGGTTTCTTATAGTGTGTTAAATCGAGCATTTGGACCAAGTCATCGTCATTAAAAAAATAAGAAAAAAATTGCGTGCGTTAAGTCGGGCCCTGTACCACTAGCTTGCAATAAAATCCGGTTCCTTCATAAAAAACCAAAAACAAGAATTTTTCAGCAAACATTTTTTTTTACCGATCGTTCCTATATGATATAGTCAACCGATTTCGATCAAATTTAACACAGTGCATTAATGCTTTAAAAAAGATCTGAATGCCGAATTTAGCTCCAATATCTTTCGTTTGTTTGAACCGATTCGTCCTATGGGAGCTATATGATATAGTCCACCGATTTTAATAAAATTTGGTGCAATGCTTAAGACCTATTAAAAACTTACAAGTACCAAATTAAATTCCAATATCTTTGCAAACAAACGAAACACAACAAATTTTATTAAAAAATCGATTTTTTTTGACTTTCGGCCCTATGGGAGCTATATTATACAGTCAACCGATTTCGTTCAAATTTGGTACAATGATTGGGTACTCTAAAAAAACTTCTAAATGCCAAATGTGGTTGCGGTATATTTATTAAAAAATGAAATATAGCGCATTTTGTATAAAAAAAAGTTATTTGGTATTATTCATCGAAAACTTTTATTTTTTTTCAAAGTTGTCTGAAACATCCCTATGGGAGCTATGTAATATGCGCACCAGCTGGTAAAGTTTGGTATCTCTAGCTCTTCTTGTCTTCGAGAGCTAGGCGTTCATACAGACGGATGGACGGACGGACCTCAATACCCAAGGTTATGATAAGCATTTTGGTATAAAGGACTTGGGGTGATAAAATGATATCTGCCGTGAATCTCGTAATAGGGTTCGCGACAAGAGGATGGTTGAGGCCCTATGCTCCACTGGGAGTCGAGGATGACAGAAGAAAGAAGAAGAATTAGTGCGTAGGTGTGAGTGTAGAGTGACAACGATAGTGTAGCATGCGGCTATCTCTGTCTTATCTTTAAGGAAAGATAGACATATAAGCTGATTACCATTTAGGACTTATTAGAGTTGGTTCGATCGAGGCCTATATAAGGTTGATTTGCAGCCAAAATTGGGCGAATCTCGCTCAATCTTGGAGTCCAGTAACCGCAGAGTTTCAAGTAGTTGACTTTTCAAAAATTTGTTTTGAGTAATTTGAGCAATGTAGTGATTTTGAGTGCGATGTGCCGTATAGGATATTCCGAAGTCGTACGCTCAGATTGAATAGTAGTGAAGTGGGTGATGCTGACCATGATAATGAAGTTGGGCAGTTTTTCAAAGTTTTTAAACGACCTTAAAACTTTTAGAGCAAAATATTTTAACTAACCAGCTGTCTAAATTGTCCTAGTTTCAATTAGATATCTTTTATAGTATGATTGTAAGCTGCAAAAATAATTTACTTGAGAACAGGATCATTTATTTAAAATTGAGTTTACACAGAAATATTATTACAAAGAATCAGTCTAAAATGAAACCTGCAAGATATTTTTTTTTTCAAACGTTGCCTTCATTATTATCTACAGGTTCAATGATTATGTTATTTATTGACATATTTATTGAAAGGGAGTGTAATACAATCTCAGTTAAGGCTGTTCAGGATGATTTTTGTCCCACAATTTCTTAACGAATGACGGCAAACGCCCCAAGTCTTCTAAAATAGACAGTTCATCGCTTCTATGTGCTGTGATGTTATGCTGCATCCTGTCCAGCACAGGCGTCATTACTTTGTTTTTGAAAATTTCGTCGGCGCTTAAGCCACTGCCAACGAAATCAGCTAAAATATCCTTATTAGGAGTGTTAACGTCCCGAGCATTATGCTCTGATTTCTGTGATTTCTTCAACTCTTGTTTTTCATTCAATTCCTTCAAATGTTCAGAATTTTTAGTGGATGAGGTAGAAGATTTCTTGATAGCATTACTGATCAGAGATTCTCTTTCTTCACTGTTACTGGGATCGGTTGCACTTATTGCCATTTGGGATTCATCGGTATCCAATAACTGTCGATCTTTCATCACATAGTTAAAATAGTTATCAATTCTCATTTGCTTTTTTGTTTTGCTAACTTGCTTCAGCTCTTTATTTTCATTACTGTCCATTACTTCCTCGCATAACATCATACCTTCATCAAAATCCGATGTGCCACAGAACGCGGGCTCCTCGCTCTCCAAAGTGTCATTTGCTAGAATCTCAAACAAGCAAGAAGACTTGTCACATTTGACTAAGGGTTTCATTACTTTAAGCTGTGACTGAACCCTGCCAACTGTTAGTTGATCTTCAATATCTATATTGTCTTGTAGTGATTTATGCCCAGATGGAACTTTCATTACACAGTCTCTCTTCTTGCAGGGGCGACGATCCCCACCAGATTTCGTTTGGTGCATTCTACATGCTATAGGCACATCTCTACCATGACGATCTTTACTACAATCTTTTTGTACAACATAACTACCAACAAGATGACGTTCCCGCAGCTGATTACTCATCACGGATTCACTTTCTTCACTGTTACTGGGATCGGTTGCACTTATTGCCATTTGGGATTTATCGGTATCCAATAACTGTCGATCTTTCATTACATAGTTAAAATTGTTGTCAAATTTAAATTGATTTTTTGTTTTGCTGGCATCCAGCTCTTTATCTTCATTACTGGCCATAACATCCTCGCATAACATCATACCTTCATCAAAATCCGATGTGCCACAGAACGCGGGCTCCGCGCTCTCCAAAGTGTCATTTGCTAGAATCTCAAACAAGCAAGAAGACTTGTCAGATTTGCCTAAGGGTTTCATTACTTTAAGCTGTGACTGAACCCTGCCAACTGTAAGTTGATCTTCAATATCTATATTGTCTTGTAGTGATTTATGCCCAGATGGAACTTTCATTACACAGTCTCTCTTCTTGCAGGGGCGACGATCCCCACCAGATTTCGTTTGGTGCATTCTACATGCTATAGGCACATCTCTACCATGACGATCTTTACTACAATCTTTTTGTACAACATAACTACCAACAAGATGACGTTCCCGCAGGTGCTCTTTTTGTGGTTGATCACAATAATCTTCCATTATTTGTGGCTTATCATGATAACCTTCCATCATTTGTGGCTTACTTCGATGGCCACCCATAATCTGTTTTTCATCAGCTTGGCTTGGTTTATTAGCTGAACGCTCATAGCGCTTGTGAATAAAATCTAGATCACTCTTTTGTGGTTCATCCCGATAAACTTCCATCAGTTGTGGCTTATCACGATAATATTTTATTATTTGAGGTTTATCTCGATGATCACCCATTATCTGTTTTTCATCAGCTTGGATTGGTTTATTAGCTGAATGCCCCGAAAGCTCTGTCAGGTCACTCTCATCAGCCACATGCTGTTCCTGGAACAACATTTAAAAAATTAGTTGAGCAATTTTATATAAAAACCAAAAAAGATATAAAAGCTTTTAATTTTTTAGAACTGAATACTAGTCTTTCTGTTATTTTAATGCCCTCCATCGCTAACAGATTCAATGGTCCTTGTCACTTACCATTGGTTTGTTGCGCTCCATTACTAAAGAGAAGTGGTCACAGAGATTTTTCTTTTAGCTATTAAAGGTTTGCACGAGAGGTACTTTAATACAAAAATTCTTGTGAAGAAACTAGTTCAAATAAAATATATTTGTCTTTTTAATGAAATGACAATACTCTCCAAGAGTCGAAGTTTCTACAACATTTTAAAAAAAGTGAAGTGACTGTATTGCCAAAGAGTCAACGATTCCAGAAATTTTTAAAAAGTGTAAACTAGCTGGCAACCTTGTTATCGGTAAACATATCGATAACTATGTCCCGACTTTACTTCCAAATTGTAGCTCGCGTTGTTCAAACATAAGTTTACCAACTATTTTTAAGCACAAACACAATAAACATTATTAATACCAATATGATTCCATAAAATCTGAAAAGAAACCTAATCTAAAAACCTTTCTCCATGTATGAAATAACTTCAAAGACATCACAGAGACCGTGCTTGGGAGATCTTAAAATACATCTTAATCCCAACAAAATTAGTATAGCCTTTTTACATATATCAAGGTTCAGGATAAAATTTATAAGCTCTATATGGAAGAAATAAAATAAACTTGCCTACAGTGACGAAAGGCATACTATCCGAAAGTTTGTTTCTAGTTCTCTAGTTCTTATCATCGCCGAGATTTAGGAGTTCATACAGACGGACATGTCTATAACGACTTGCTTAGTCACCCGGAACATACTTTAGCTGTACCTTTACCTGTGTCTGAATAAATCCGACATTCAGGCTTGCAGATCAAACTGTGTTTAGTACAAAAAATTATGTGTATAAAAGGTTACGTCAGAGCTCGTACTTGGAGGTTCTTGGATTCGTTTCAGCTACTAAATTAAATCGATTTTTTCACTTACCAATGGATTTTTGCGTTCTATTTTATCAGAGTGCTCCCAAAGATCAGTGCGATATTTTTTTCCTCCATTTTAAGACTAAATTTTAGTCAATTAAAATTGTTGCTAGAATCTCTATATGAAATAATAAATTTATATATTGGAATGAACTGACAGTTATTCTATTCTGTTACACAGACAATTACTGAGTGGTATAGCTACAACGATATCATGATACGTTTGAAAAGGCAGTGTTATCGATATTATCGATAACTGGGGATTGCTGCGCTGAGACACGATGATTCCGTATGTGCAGATTAAAGCCAACGCACTCCTAGTAATACTTTTTTTTAATTAAGTTAAATAAAGATAAAATATCTTCCGATGTTCAAAATTTTTCGCTTTTTAGCCTTGGCTTAAACTTAACGTCAGGTTTATATGCATCTGATCGGACAAATAGAAAAATATTCGTAGCCTATCATTATACATGAACTAGAGTCAGCAAATTTAGAAAGCTGGTCTTATAAATAATTTAATATACGTAATTTAAGGTTTCTTCTAGTATGTTAAATCGAGCATTTAGAGCTAGTCATCGTCATTAAAAAAATAAGAAAAAAATTGCGTGCGTTAAGTCGGGCCCTGTACCACTAGCTTGCAATAAAATCCGATTCCTTCATAAAAAACCAAAAACAGAACAATTTTTAAGCAAATATTTTTTTTTTGACCGATCATTCCTATGGGAGCTATATGATATAGTCAACCGATTTCGATCAAATTTAACACAGTGCATTAATGCTTTAAAAAAGATCTGAATGCCGAATTTAGTTCCAATATCTTTCGTTTTTTTGAACCGATTCGTCCTACGGGAGCTATATGATATAGTCCACCGATTTTAATAAAATTTGGTGCAATGCTTAAGACCTATTAAAAACTTACAAGTACCAAATTAAGTTCCAATATCTTTGCAAACAAACGAAACACAACAAATTGTATTAAAAAATCGATTTTTTGGACATTCGGCCCTATGGGAGCTATATTATACAGTCAACCGATTTTGTTTAAATTTGGTACAATGATTGGGTACTCTAAAAAACTTCTGAATGCCAAATGTGGTTGCGGTATATTTATTAAAAAAATGAAATATAGCGCATTTTGTATAAAAAAAAGTTATTTGGAAATATTCATCTAAAACTTTTTTTTTTGAGGTCGTCTGAAACATCCTTATGGGAGCTAAATAATTTAACCCCGATATCAAAAAAATAAAAAAAAACTTGTCTCCTATGGTATAATATGGGATCTAATGTGAAAGATTGGTTCCTCTAGCTCTTACCATCCCTGATCATATTTTAGGTAACTTTGAAACAGAAAACATTTTTTGTGGATATTCCTACTAAGAACTTTCCAATTGGTATTCATTTTTTTTTTTAAATTCGATATTAATTTATACTATTTGTCCGATTTTGTTCATTTTGACACACAGTTGCGTGGAACTACAACGCATCACTCTCTTAAGTTCAGATGAAAATATTAAACGGTGCCAATAACCACTGCGGGGGATCGGGGAAAGATATTGACATGTTTCAACAAACTTCATCTTCTGAGGAAATATGCACTCCAGCTAGAAAGTTTGGTGTCTCTAGCTCTTCTAGAGCTAGGCGTTCATACAGACTGATGGACGGACGGACGGACCTCACTACCCAAGGTTATGATATGCATTTTGGTATAAAGGACTTGGGGTGATAAAATGATATATAATAATATACTATAATATTTAGTTTTCCTTTTAAGACTTACAACCAAACTGGATTGTTACCAAATGCTCATCTTTTGTTTTAACGCAACGTCACCTTTGCATTTGCGAACTTATTATGCCTTCGTATTCTCGGTACAGCCGAGCTTTACTACAATCGTCTATTGTTAGTGTAATATTATTTGAACCAATAAAAATTATTGCATACACACGCACACATACATATGTACCTATATAATTGGTTTAAATTTAGATTTTGCTTGTACAAGCTTATTTTACAGTTAAAACTTGGCTCTGCTCTAGCCAAAGCTTTCGCTAGCGCGCTCTCTAAAGCGTCGCTCTCAGATCATACGATTATGCTGTTACATTTTTGAGAGAGCAGAGAGGGCGGTCGAATGCATTACGCTCTTCAGTTGCATATGCTTTTGTTCTAGCTTTGCGAAGCTTAGCTTAGGCGGTCCCGTTTGTTGTTACAGTTCAGAGACATCCCGAGCCTTTAATATACCCTTTATTATACTTTGCATAATTTCTAAAAATTTTAGAATGCTGTAGTTTCGCTTGTTCGAGTCTAAAATACCCTGTACCAAAGCAGTTCGCCGCAGTTTTTAAAGCATCTCAAGGCAAATTTGGTCAGCTCTGGCTAAAATTTCTCTAGTTTTATTCGGATTTTAATAAATTTTATATTTTTTATTGAAACGAGTTTTGACTTGCTACTTAGAAAAGTTTCGAAGCAATTTGTAAACAATTTTTTTTTTTACCGATCGTTCGTATAGGAACTAATTCATATAGTCAACCGATTTTGATCAAATTTGACACAGTGCTTTGGTACCTTAAAAAAGATCTGATATACCGAATTTGGTTCAGATATCTTAACAAACAAACAAAGCGCTGATGCATCAGGAAATTACCAAAGAGGATATACTAATGGCAGCCAAAAAGTTGAGCATTATCGGCAATGGGTACAGATCTATATATATAAAAGAAACTTATGTTTTACATGTTACGGATGTTCTTAAGAACGCATTGATGAATTTCAAATCTGATTTTTGCATGTTTTAGAGTTTATCAATACGGAGGTTTTAAGTTTTTAGTTTTTAATGCGATGATTAAATATAAAGCAAATGGTTTTGGTCCCAGTTTTGTGGTGCGCCATTCTCTGGTCTTATATTTTTTATAAAAAAATTTAATTATAATAAATATTCATAAACTAAAACAATTTTGTTGTATGGCGCCATTATATGGCGCCGCACGCGTGCCGGCCCTCTAGCTCTTTTTTTTACCCTTGGAGCTTAACTTCTTTCTGTTAAGAAACAAAAAATAAGAATTTTTCTTTAAATTTATTTAATATTTTGCTTACAATTGTTGCTTGTTTTTCTGAGCCTCATTTGCGCTAGACTTGGTAGCGTTTTGTGATCGCAGTGACTTGCTCCAACAGCTCTTCATGGTGCTTTACGATCTCCTGAAGCTTGGCTTCCCAGCGTTTGAAGGTCGCTTTTAACAACTTTACTTTATATTTATTTTGCTCCATCTATGCAGCAAGGTGAAAAATGTTACTGAGCTTAGGATTTATATATACAATCTACAAACCTTTTCTTTCAATGTTCGAAGCTCCTGGTCCTTCTCGCACAGCTTGTCCTTGAGGTCGCTGACAAGGATGTCGGCTTTTTTTGAAGCCTCATCCATTAAAAGTTTAATATTGTTTAATTCTTGCTCATAAAGCATCGCTTTATTTTCAGCCTCGCGTTTTTCATTAACAGCATCCCCGGTAAGCGTAATGGCTTCCTGCACCTTGATGATGGCCTCCTCTTCCCGCCTAAAGCTTTCCGCCAGTTCTATACGCACTTGCTGTAGTGTTTCTTCACGTTTCGCGGCTAATACATTTTCCTTTTCAAGACGACACACCATCTTCTGTAGCTCTACTTCCATTGATTTAATGGTAGTCTCCGAGTGCTTTTGCTTCGAGAGTAGATGATTGCGCTCTTTTTCCAGCTGTTTAATCTGTTTCTGTGCCTGCAGCAAAGCATCGCTAGTAGAGTTAATGGTTTCTTGAGGGTATGCCCAACTCCGGTGTAAACTGTTGTTTATCAGCCTGCATAGTGTTGTTCTGGCTGCGCAGCTCTACTGGCGCTGCGTCCAGAGCTCTGTGGCACTGACCACAAAAATTGTAAACTTCCATTTAAACAAAATTATTTTATTTTACAGCACTACAACTGACTGACGTGGGTAACTCGAAAATAATGGCTTTATCTGTCATTGTAAGTCTTAATAAAAAAAATTTCTGACAAATTGAACTCGTAGCAAAGCTCACTGCGTTTCTATGGAGATTCGCTAGTTAGATATTGAGGAGCACAAGAGCTGTATCGGACAAATAAGCGAAAGCAATATTTGACTTTACCTTATTATGGGTACAAGTGAAATCGAATCACAATTTTTGGTAAGCTGATTCATGTGGCTCTTATGATCAAATCCACATCCAAATTTTATCGATGCGCTCCCCCCACCCCCCGCAATCGATTTACCGTATTTTCTCCCACACCCCTCAACATATGAACTTAAGGGGTTACGCCACCTTTGAACTTTTGGAAAGTCGTATTTTTTTTCCTCGAAATGCTACTTTATAGTCTTAAGAATACACGAAGTAAATTAATTGAGAACAATTCGATCAGCAAAATGATTTTTTGACACTTGAAGCTATGCACTTCCAAGCGGTTGGAGTCGTGCTCGAAAACTTTAAGCCGGTTTTTCGCGAAACGACGTTTTTTAAAACGGTGCGCAGTGCTATTCTTACAATTCTAGACCGATTTGAATGTTTTTCAAACCAAAATTTAGATAAATCTATCAGCTTGTGCGTGATATAGGATTTTCATGTTAGAAGGAATACTTTTTTTTGTATAACAATTAGAACAATTAGAAACATAGATGAAAACGTGATTTTTTGCGGAATCCTTCGCAGTTTTCAGACAATTTCGAATTTTAACAAAATCCTATGTCACGCTATAGCTAATTGCCTATTTATAATAAAAAAATTTAGTTCATTGCAATCAGATGAGAATTGTGCCCACTACACTGCGTACCAGTTGTTGAGAGAGCTTCGTTCAAATGACTATACTGACGTTATTTTTCCATTAAAAAATTCGATAAATTTTTAATAAACACACTAATATATACTTATTGAACCTATTGTTATGAATTTGTTCAACATTCTACGGTTTTCATTTAAAAAAATCCCTATTATATATTATTGATTTTTGGTCGTGAAGTTGGCCTAACCCCTTAAAAACTTACCCCATATGCTTACAATAGCTTCTTTGACGTAAATTTCGAGTTTCTTTACAATC
>JBAMAX010000298.1:0-74050 GCA_037043745.1 Chymomyza amoena
TTATTTTTATATATTTTTAACTTTTAAAAATTACTAAACAGACATTTTACTTGAATCGTTTTCTCAAGAATTTTCAGCAAGCTTTTTCATGCTTATAACAAAAATAGTTTTTTTTTTAAATTAAAAAAATGAAGTGTCTTATTTTAAAAAATTTTGTTTTCTTATGTGAACATATAAAATATTTTATTTTCTATTATTTTTAAATAATTGTGTTCATCGTTTTTGTGTAGCTACTAATCCACACATATCTATTTATATTTTTTATGTATTATTTTAATTATTGCTTTGCACATTAATTTGTTTTATTAATTTTAACTTTTTGTTAAATATTTTAGTCAATTTATTTGTTATCTTTTTAGCACAATTTTTATTCACAATAAAGTGTCTGTCACTAAAGCTTTTTATTTGTCTTTTATATTTTTTTATTTCGCACAATCTTAAAGTTTAAAAAATGTCCCACACTTTAAGTTACGTCATAAACAAGGCTTGTTCCATAAATCCCGACGCTTATTTGTTCAGGGCTACTGAAAATGTTCAACACGCCTTTTTGGCGACGAGGGCTAAGACAAAAATTAGCAACCTTAACACAGTAAGCTTTACAATGAGCCTGGACCACATACACGTACTGGACACTCACGCACACTGTGACACTTGGAGACACACACGCACACATACGCATACACACACTCATATACAAGGACTCACACACACATAGAACACGAACAACACAAGTAACTCATTAAAGCGATGCTATATTCAAAGCACGCGCAGGACAAGCAGGGACGGACAAGCTACAGCTAGAACTAGAGAAAAAGGAGATCTAGAGGACTAGGGGACCAGAGAATATTACCTAGTAACAACAACGGAAGTGAATACGAGCCGCAGCAGCAACAGGACCAACAACGGAACGTAGTTAGCAGCTCATAAAACAATGCACCATTCTAAAAAAAGAGAAAAAAAATACGAAAATAAAAAATAAAAAATATGTAGAAATAAAGCGAAATAAAGGCACAAGTTAAAAATGCTGTAAAATATGCTCTATGAAGACTGTGAAAATATTTTCAGCACACGCAGCTCGTCAGAGGCGTCGACAGTTTTTGGTGACGAGGGAATATGATAATTATTTAGCATCATAAAAATTATGTTTTATTTGGTTTATTTATCGGTTTAAAAGTATTTTTTTTTATTGCACGATCTAGAGAATATTATTTAGTCTACGGAAGAATATTAGATTTGGAATAATATCAAATTATTTTTTATTTAACATGTTTAAAAAAATTTGGTTTCTTTTTATTAATATATTAAAAACAAACAAAATTTTTAATATTTTTGTAATGAGTAGTTTTTAATAAGAAAACAAAATACAAATAGTTTTTGTAAATATTCGTATTTTTTATATTCGTGGAATATTAATTATAAAGCGTCGAAAACTATTTGAAAGCAAATTTCGACTGAGATAGAGAAAAATAATTTAATACAATTTATTATCAGATTTTTTTGGCCGGATGATTCAATTAAATTATTTTTTTGATTTGTTTTTGAAAAACTAATAAAAAGCTCCATATTGTTTCAAAAAACTTTCTTAAGCATCCGAAATCCTTACAGCACTCCAAAAATTCTTGACATTAAAAAATAATTCGGGCCACTTTTTTAATCGTTCGCCTAAATTTTTATTTTCTTATATATATTAATTTTACCTATCCTTGGCCTAAGTGAGTTGGGATGTTGGTCCCAACTGCCGCCCTAAACCTAACCCATATATTATTTTATTTAAAAAAAATTATATTATAAAATTTTTTTTTTTAATATTTTGAGAGAAAAGAATGCAGGACTTAAAACCGTTTTTTTTTAATTTAAAAAATAAGAACAAGTAATATTTTCTTAGCCAATCAAATAAATAACTTTAACGTTAAAAAAATATATTATTTTAAAATTAAAATAATAAATAATAATAATAAAATTTGACTAGTTAAAGAACACGAAAAAATTAAAAATAAAAACATTATTTTTAAACCAAACAAAATTTTTTAAATATTCGAAAGAGCAAATTTTTGATTAATATCAGTTTTTAATCAATTTTTAGGAATATAAAAAAAAATTTAAATATTTTTTTAATAATTTTGAATGATACTTTAATTTTCAATTTTTACTTTAACCAGAAAATTTTTTTTTTTTTAAATTTTTTCAACTTAAAAAAAACTTATTTTTTTGAAATCTTTAAGTCTATTCTCTCTTTAAACTTAAAAAAACGTTATTTTTGGATTTAAAAAATTCTTTATTTCTGTACAAAAAGTTATCGAAAAAAGGGAGACGCAAAAAAATTGCAAGAGTTTGAATTTTTTTTGCTATTGAATTATATTAATTATTTTAAAGGAAGAAATACATTTGCAACAATATGTTGAAAGAACCCGCAGCAAGGACTCGATATGTTGCTATATCTTCAGAACAATTATAGAAGATATTATCACTTTAAACATCGTAACCAAATTTTTGCAAACTATAAATCTCAAATAAAATTCATGCATTTTACTGAGGACTACGCCACTGGCGTCTTACCGCACCTGCAGACCCAGCTCATTCACACTCTTCCTTTTTCTCTCTCTCTCTCTTTTTTCTGTGGTCCCTTTTGCGCCGCTCCTTTGTCTCAACGCGGCATTGTGACTCCGATAGACCTATCGCTGGCCTATGCGCCTGTCATTGAGGACATCCGGCCATTTCTTGGCATACTCGCCGGCATTGTGGGCAGCATATTTCTGGTGGCACTCATCATTGTCGTCGTGGTCCGTGTGCGTGGCTCCTCTGGACGCGATCGTAATAATTACTCGCATCCGGGCAGCACGGGCAGCAGCAGCAATACGGGCAATGGCGGACTGACCAGCGGCAATGGTGGCCTCATGCTGGGCAGCAATAACAATGGTCTGGGCATTGGCACCTTGGCACACAATGGTGGGCAATCAGTGCAGGACATGCATCGCATTGGCAGGGAGACGTGTCATGTAACCAGCAGCTTGGACAGCATAGACAAAAATCCGGACATCATACCACAAGGTGAGTAGCTCCTAGCTAGCTAGCTAACATATAGCACTAGCTCTGTTTGTTGCCATTTAGTAGCACTTTAACTGTTGCCCACACCCACATCTTTTCAATCTCGTACAGATGGTCATGACGTGGATGATGAGTGGACCACTAAGGGTCATAATCGTGCTTATGCCACGGCAGCACTGGCCGAGCAAAACGCTGTGATTACCTCCTCCACCTATGATCATATAATGCCCACATATGCGGTTGTGGATAAAAATTCGGCGCCGCCTGGACATGGCCAATATATACAGTATAATACGCTTATACCCGTTAGCAAAATGGGCGCTTATGCCAATCAACAGCATCTCCACCAGCAACAGCAGCAACAACAACAGCAACACCAACAACAGCAGCAGCAACAACAGAAGGTAAGTTATGGCCAATACTACTATGTACTACCATATATAGTATATGGCTCTAATCCGCACTTAGCCGCCAGCCAAACATTTAACCTTTACAATGGCTGCTGTGGCAGCCATCTTTATTTATGGCCAGTTGCTTCAGGTAGAACGACCCCAAGACAAGGTGCAACCAAGTTAGACCGGAAACGTTCGCCGCATTGTTGTTGTTCGCATATTTGGGTTAAGTGGTTTTTATGGCCAGCCAGCATACAGTTCATTATTTTAGCCACAATTGATGGCCACCGTGATAGTGTTTGCCAACGAGCTCACCCAATAGCCGCAAGAGCACTCAGCTCAGCTCAGCCAGCCAGCCAGTCTGAGCTTTTGCATTTGACTTGGGGATTGGCTGCAAGCTGGGCGTGGATTCAATTTGTGGCCAAAGCTAATGAAAACGCTTCTTGTTTGCATTTAGATCAGAAAAGAAGAAATATGCATGCGAAATGTTTAATTAGAAGAAATGGAGAAAAATGGTGGTTGGGATTAGGTTAATAGAAAAAATTGTTTGCTTGGCACTCAAGAGCTTAAAGCTTGAGGAGGTTATATACAGGAAAATATTTTTCTTTAAGATTTAAATAAAAATTCTTGAGTCAATGTTTTAAAGCTTCCATTTATGAGCTTCATCATTTTTTAAATTATAATTATACCAAGAGTATTACCAAAAAGCTAACTTCCATGGACTGTTTTGCGATTCTTACTTTTTGTACCTTTTCTTAATTCTTCAAACTTAGAAAAGCAATACTCATAATGGTCGGAAGATAGATATTAAAATTTTATATTTTTGAAAGAAGAGAATCCTTTATAGTACTGTAAAAATAGACAAAATTAAAGAGGTTGACTAGGAATAAATTGCATGCTGGAATTTCTCTGTCGTATGTGTTAAGGACCATCCAAAAAGTCAAACCAAAATAGTGACCTTTTCCGTTATTTAGACATATGTTTGAGCCCATTTATCTCAAATTTAATAAGTCGTACACCAATATTTCCTAGGCAAAAAATGTTCAAAATTAAATTTGAAATTTTTTTTGTAATAGAAGGTATACCCAGAAATTCGTATTTTAGGCGGTGGATGTCGCCAAAGTTACTAACAACGCAGTTTTTGCTATTTTTAACCATCCCCTTGCCATTCTTCGTTTTTGTGTGTATCAAAAAATTGTGCATCTCAAAAAAATTCATAAAACCGAATTTTGAAGCACTAAAAATAAATAAAAAAATGGCGTACGTAAAGTCGGGCGCGGACGACTTTAGGATACCCTGTACCACTAGCTTGTAATAAAGTCCGATTTCTTCATAAAAAACCAAAAACAGAAGAATTTTTAAGCAAAAACTTTTTTTTGACCGATCGTTCCTATGGCAGCTATATGATATAGTCAACCGATTTCAATAAAATTTGACACAGTGCTTAAATACCTTAAAAAAGATATGAATGCCAAATTTATATCAAATATCTTTACAAACAAACAAAACACATCGAATTTTGTATAAAAAACGTGTTTTTGGACCGATTGGTCCTATGGGAGCTATATGATCTAGTCAAACGATTTGGATTAAATTTAGTCCAGTGCTTAGGAACTATAAAATACTCACGAATGTCAAATTTGGTTCCAATATCTTAACAAACAAACGAAACACAACAAATTTTGTTAAAAAATCGATTTTTTGGAAGATCGGACCTATGGGAGCTATATGATATAGTCAACCGATTTTGTTCAAATTTGGCATATTGCTTAAGTGGTCTAAAAATTTCCAAACGCCAAATCTGGTTACGATATCTTTATTAAAACACGAAATATAGCGAATTTTTCTTTAAAAAAGTTATTTTGGCCGATCGGTCCTATGGGAGCTATATGATATAGTCAACCGATTTTGATCAAATTTGGTACAGTGATTAGGAACTATAAAAAAACTTTCGATTACCAAATTTGGTTACGATATCTTCATAAAAAAATGACTTAATCATCTAAAACGCTTTTTTTTGTCGAGGTCGTCTAAAACACCCCCATGGGAGCTATATAATTTATCCCCGATATCAAAAAAATAAAATAAACTTGCCTCCTATGGAATAATATGGGATCTAATGGAAAGTTTATCTAATGGAAAGTTTCGCAACTTAAGCTCTTACCATCTCTGAGATCTAGGCGTTCACACGGACGGACGGACGGACGGACGGACAGACGGATAGACGGACAGACGGACAGAGGTGGGTATATCGACTTCTCTATTCACCCTGATCATATTTTAGGTAACTTTGGGGTGTCTCCGACGTCTCCTTTTATATGTTACATACATTTTCGGCTTGCACAAACTTAATATACCCTGTATACCATACGGTACAGGGTATAATAATAATAAATAATGCTGAGAAATATGTAATTATTCAGATTATTCAGTTATTAATCATGAAATTTTTTTGGGAATATTTTGGACTACATGATAATAATTCTAAACTCAAAAGTTTGTTGAAGTCCTTTCATTTAAATTTGGTCCTAAATGGGTTAAAAATTATTATATTTCATTTAGTTATTTTTTAATAGTTGCCTAGCAGAGTTGCCCTTTTTGCATTTCTTTGAAAGTTTTTCAGCTCAGAAAAATTTTGAGCTGTTTCAAATTTAATCTTGCAAGAGAATTTGTAAAAATTTGATCATTCTACAAATATTATTATTAAAATACCAGAGTTTTATCCAAATTATGAATACCCACCAGGGACCCAGGGACCCACTGTGCAGTGTTACAAATTGTTCATTTTTTAGTCATCATCTTTGCATTTTCCGGAAGCTCGACTTTAAAGCTCTCCGAATAAAACGATCTTTCCCCAGACTTTACCTGTCGATTTAAAAAATACCACTAAAAATAATACATAGTTTCTTAATTAATATCAAATAGTTTTTAAGAAACTTTCTTTCCTGCTTTTCCTTTCCAGTTTTTAAAAAGAAAAAATGCATTATCTGTTTTGCGGTTGAATATTTTGAAAAAGAAAGGGTGGGCCATTTATTAGTTTACTTTTCTTAATTACATTTAGCTTGCAAATTTTGAAACAAAATCAGACAAATGTATGCACTGAATGCAATTTTGAAACTACTCATTTATGTATGAAAATCAATATCGACCGAATGGCTCCACAGGACCACATGCGGACATCGTAATTTTCAACACTGTTTTTTTTTTCGCAGGGGAAATATTTTCACTGTACGAGTAGCTTCCAGCTTGATATATGTCAAATGGTATCCTCTTTGGAAAACTTTATTTCGCACTAGGAGTGTTTTACAACCAAACCAACAGTTGACCCACCCTATATGACGACCCTTTAAGAAACCTTGCTCATTTAATATATTTAATAATACTATACTCTTGACCAAATGAGACGCAGAAAATTAAAAGTCAGTTTGACGGAAACTCCATGTTTTTTTGGTCTGTTGTCGATATGTTATTGTGTAAGTCGAGTGAAATATTAAATATTTCGGACACTCCGGAAACTTGGAATATTTCACGTGGTACAAATGTGAATTGGCTTATGTCAATTTTCAAAATTTAAAGCAAAACCTTAATAATATTATTGCCGAAATTATATTCTGCTTTTGCTCGTTAGATAAGTTCAAGAAAAATCTGTGTAAAAAAGATATAAATGTTAAATAAAAATATATGAAAAAGAGAAATTTCTTTACTAAATTTTTCAAAGATTAAGTTAATAATATAATTTTCTCTTAAATTTCAATCAAACAGCTTAATGACTTTTTTTCGTTTTTTCCTTGTCCGTGTTATATCAAAATGGCGTAAAAAATGACCTTAAAGGCTCAGAAATCGAAGTATCTGATATTGACGAACCTTTAATAATAATGTACTCAACATGATCAAAAAATACTAATTTTAAAATTTATTTTTTTAATTTTGAAAATTTTGAGCTTGCGTTAACCTTCTAGTGTCTCTTATGGTCAATCCCAAGCATGAAAAAAGACAGCTTTTATTATAATTATTTGCTGTCTTCTCGATAATCTGAAGCACGCTCATACCTCAATTCGTTGCGGAGCCATTTTTTATTTCATCTTAACTTTTAAATTTCCTTCCTTTTTAATGGAAAATGTTTTAAGACTAAGTACCTCGTCCTTATTGTAGTCAAGTACTGGAAGCGAAATTACATTTTACATTTAAGTCCAAAAGTCCTAACAGCAATAGTTACTTCTAGCTTCCACTATAAACATCTAGAAGGCTATACTCCGCAAAGAGAGAACCCAACATATTTTTCTAGAAACTCTTTTAACATATATCACATATAGTACGATGCACCTTAGCTTGTCATCCTTTATCACACCATCCGTAGACAACTTTTAAATGTTTCAGCAAAATCTTTAACTACACTGCTCATTAAAAGTTAGACACCCGATTATAATTGTCAATTACAGCTGTAAAGCAACATTCATTAAACCATTTTGGCCCAGAAAAGAAGAGAAGCAACAAAAACAATGTTAAAATATATTTCAAGTTCTACCAAAACACAAAACGAAAGAGAGCATGGGACAGACAGACAGAGAGACAGACCGAAATGCAATTCGTGGCAACACCTACAAGCAACTGTAAATTTCATAGTAGTTGCCACAAAATGCGGCAACAAAAAAAAAAGACATAGCGTAAACAACAATACATAAATAAAGCAAGTTGAAATGGGAAAACTAACAACAACAACAAATAAGTTGCCGCTTGAAGGTCGCAGCAGTAGAAAAGAAAAAAAGTTGCAAGCTGCCGAGAAGTGTGGCAAGGTGGCACAAACGGCGGCAGCAGCAGCGCAACAGAGCAAAACCAACATAATTTGAAAATCATTTAAGTAGAAATTTCTGTATGTGTGGCACGCCCACAAACAGCAGTTGCTGCCACACAGACTTGGGGCAGACCCAGAGCAGCTGCAGCAATATAAATTTTCCATTTGCGAATTTAATAAAAATAAGTTGCAGGCAGACACAACGCTAAGGAGCCCAGCAGCAGCAGCAACAGCAGCGCCAGCAGCAGCTTGAAAAAGCATCTGAAGGATACACAGGACTAGCAGTTCTGTTGTTGTTGTTGGGGCAACTAAGAGCGTCAAACGCAAACTCGAAATGCAATAAACGGAAAAATGGGCGTTGAACCGGGTTTGGGGGTTGGGGCGGCTGTTGTTGCAGCAACCAGCTTCAGACACATTACAAACAAGCCCAGCATGATGTGGGCGTTTACTCGCTGTAGTGGGACGAGATGGCTGGCATGGGCGTGGCATTGCAATGTAGTTCCTGTTAGCCGGTTTAGTTGCAACAAACACAACAACAAACAAACAAACAGGACGAACATACCAAACAAATGCGAGAAAATGGGAAATACATTTTAACGCTTATCAATGCTTAAAGCGCAGAGCATTTCAGCTGGTGACAAACTGGAAGGATTCTGCAATGGTCCAAACCAGAAGGGGATTGGAACTAGGGGTATGACTGACTTGTTCCAATGATATGGAATATTTAGGCAGGCTAGAAGGGGGTTTGGAACTAGGGAAAAGACTAACTGGGAAATGCTCCAATTGGATGGAATATTTAGGCCTTTGGAATATGACCTAATGGGTCACTTTTTCTAGCAAAGTCTAATTTTCCAAAAAAAAAAAAAAGGGAAATTTGTCCATATGAGTGATATTAAAAATGAATGTATTCGATAATTGCCATCCTCTCCAGAAGCAATCAAAATATTGCCATTTCGACACCATTTTTTTTTCTGTCTCCCTTAAGTATTTCCCAATAAATGGCGTTTACGTCATGACTTCAACTCAACTTGATTAACTAAACGTATTCACCTTCAAACTTGTTTCTCTCTTTTCCCCACAGACTGAACTCAGCTACAGTGAGCTGTCGGCACCCATGGTGGGTGCACCCGGGGTTGGCGTCAATGTTGGAGTGCAACGTCTGACGCCATATTGCAGCGCCACACTGGGACGTCCACGTCAAACGGAACTGAAGCGTGCCGAGCCGAACATCTACTCCCAGGTAAATGTTATGATGGATGATGAAATTTTGGCCGATCTGCAGGCGGCCAGAGCCACCGGCCAGAGCTATGTCAGTGGGGCTGTGGTTGATAATCTGGGTGGAGCGGGTGCTGGATTATATGTGCAGGGCTATGCCACGCGTGTTTAGCTTTTATTTTTATTTTTTTTAGTGCTATCGAAGTTTTTTTAGTTATTGTTGTTTTAGTTGATTTGTTTTTGATGTGTATTTATGGCTTGAATAAATATTGAAAAGTTGTTGCATTTGAAAGTATTGTACACTATTTATTTATGGCCAGCGCTCTTCACGCTCTCCCTTTGTGGCATGCAACTTTGACTTATTGCACAAGACTTTGTTCATATGGCTGCCAAGGCCAAAACATAAAAGCAACAACAACAACAACAAGCTGCCGAATCCAAATCAAAACCCAGCAAAAGCAAAGATTTTTAATTACTTTTTCAAAAACGCACACATAACAGTCGAATACACACAAAAGCACACACGCACACACACACATATGCAGGAAAAATCAATTACTTGCACTCACAGTCAAAACGAAACCTAGTCCCATTTGCCACATGGTGCATGGAACATGTGCATCGTATGCAGCTGGCAAAGCAAATCAATAAACTTACAGTTCGCCTCTCTCTTATGGCTGCTCCTTGTATATAAGCTAGTAGCAATAATATTTGTCTTATATTGATCAAATGGCTTCACATTACGCACACACTCACATACACATGCACACACACGTATGCAGGTTAACACCAGGACATACACGCTCTCATACACACAAGCAAAATAATTTGATATGGCACAAATAACTTAGCTTAACTGCATCAAACTGCATCTGGCACTACAAGTACACTGCGTTTACGTAATATTTACGAGCAATCAAAGCAAGCGTTGAACAACTTGTGTTTCGGAAGGAAGTTTAAGCGAGGGTGGATCAACAAGTTCTGTATTCCATGGAGGGATTGGATTGAGTTCTCTAGAAAACGTTTTCCAAAATAGAAATTAAAGCAGATAAGATAAAAATTGCATGGGTAAAATATAAAAATTTAAATTTTTCACCAATATGAAATCTGCCCTATTTAAGATATAAATAATACTATATAATATCGCTGGGATTTTATGAAAAAATTGAATCTAATCCGATCCTTTCAAAGTATCCATGACAACATATACCCTCAGTCTGCGATAATATCATTTACATCAATTCCTTTATCTCCCACTGGATCATAGGGCCTCATGCGATTATGCTATAAAATATTTTATATGAAAATGTATTTATTTTAAAATTTTATTCATAGAACGGTCACCTAACACAGTATTTAATAATAGATGATTTTAATATGAAAATAATTCTGACTCAAATGTCTCATGAATATTCACAAATTGTTGGATTAATAATTTATTTGCCAAAAATTATGGTCCCATCGAAAAATCTATTTTAGGTTCCAAAAGATTTCTTGCACAAATTGCATTTAAAAATCTTTAAAAAATTGATTTTTTAGTGTGTATCTATGACGATTTGATTTCTGAAGATTTTAGATCCTCTATATATTTTCATTCAATAGAAAGCATTTTTTTTTTTAGCAAATAAATTCTGGTTTGTAATATTCTCTTAAAGATATTAAAACAATTTTTATACCCTGTACCGTATGGTACTAAGGGTATATTAAGTTTGTGCAAGCCGAAAATGTATGTAACACATAGAAGGAGACGTCGGAGACACCCCAAAGTTACCTAAAGTATGATCAGGGTGAGTAGAGAAGTCGATATAACCATGTCCGTCTGTCCGTCTGTCCTCGTCCGTGTGAACGCCTAGATCTCAGAGATGGTAAGAGCTAGAGTTACCAAACTTTCACATTAGATCCCATATTATTCCATAGGAGGCAAGTTTATTTTATTTTTTTGATATCGGGGATAAATTATACAGCTCCCATGGGGGTGTTTGAGACGACCTCGACAAAAAAAGCGTTTTAGATGAATAATTCGTTTGTTTATGAAGATATCGTAACCAAATTTAGTATTCAAAAGTTTTTTATAGTTCCCAATCACTGTACCAAATTTGATCGAAATCGGTTGACTATATCATATAGCTCCCATAGGTCCGATCTTCCAAAAAATCGATTTTTTAACAAAATTTGTTGTGTTTCGTTTGTTTGTTAAGATATTGGGACCAAATTTTACATTCGTGAGTATTTTATAGTTCCTAAGCACTGTACCAAATTTAATCCAAATCGTTTGACTAGATCATATAGCTCCCATAGGACCAATCGGTCCAAAAACACGTTTTTTATACAAAATTCGATGTGTTTTGTTTGTTTGTAAAGATATTTGTAATAAATTTGGCATTCAGATCTTTTTTAAGGTATTTAAGCACTGTGTCAAATTTTATTGAAATCGGTTGACTATATCATATAACTCCCATAGGAACGATCGGTCAAAAAAAAATTTTTCCTTAAAAATTCTTCTGTTTTTGGTTTTTTGTGAAGAAATCGGACTTTATTACAAGCTAGTGGTACAGGGTATCCTAAAGTCGTCCGCGCCCGACTTTACGTCCGCCATTTTTTTTTTTTAAAAAAATAAAAAATTGACAAAAACTAATTTTTCATGTTTAATCTTCCATTTAAATTTCCATTCGCTTTTTGATTTGTGATCTTCTGTTTTGAAATAATATGAAATATTGAAATTGATATCGAAGTGAAATATTTACCAATAATTAAAATAAATATTTTTATTTAAAAACCAAAGATTTCAAGTAAAAAACTAACCGAAATTTCTACGGAGGACTAATGAAATTTTAGTCTTAAACTAATTTTCTTTTTTTTATTTGTGATCTTTTGTTAATAAATAAAAATAATATATTGTAAAATATTTACTATTTATTAAAAATAATATTTTTATTTAAGAAACAAAGATCAAAAGTAATAAAACTAACAGAAATTTCCATTTAGGATTAAAAATCCAAAATTTTTTTTGTCGTAATTCGAATTTAATTATTTCTTTGAATTAATAAATATTTTAATATCTTAAAGTGAAAATTAAAAAATATAAATTTTTTTTAGTTTCACAGTATTATAAATTAGACAATTTTTAAATCTCAAAGTGAATTTTAATAATCCGAATTTTTTAATTTCAAAATTTTATGTTTTATTATCATCTTAATAGCTTTATACGAGCGTCTTGGAAATATATATTAAAAGAAGAATATTTATATAAAATTCACTTAAATTTATTTCCATAATTCTTCATTTGAAAGGCTAAACTCGATATATATTTTTGAAAAAATTTAAAGAACACTCAAAAGCACCACCCTGGTGGCTCTCAAAATTAAAAATATATTGGAAAAATTGACCCAAAAAACCCTCAAATATACATTTGGCTAGACGAAAAATATCGTTTTCTGGAAGTCTACGTTAATTTTTTAAAATATTGAAAGAAAAACGGATTTAAGAAATGTGGGCGACCCGAAATTTATTTGGAACCTATAGTTTAAAATACTTCAAATGACTCAAAGAATCAAAATCGTTGAGAGCTCCAAGCCCCTACATCATCAAATTTATTCGACGAAATGTACGTAAAAGACCGATGCTCGATAAAGAAGAAAAAAAAGCTCGGTTTCATACTACGATAAAGCTTAGCTTCAAATATTTTATAGCTAAAAATTTTGAATAAAAATGGCCGTCGAAAATAAAAGTGAATCAAAATGAAAATCATATCCGAAATAAATTATTCTTACAATATATGAAAATCTGTGAACTCAGATTTATTCCTTACACCTGCAATAAATTATTTTTTTATAAGATTCCCGTTTTATTAAAATTTTTCAATATCCATTAATTTAAAATCTCTCTTTTTACTTTATTAAGTATTTAATTCTACTATAAAATACTTAGCCAACCCTCGTCTCGTTTTAAAGCAGGTGCCAAACAAAAGCACAAAAATGTAAGGTTATATTCAACTTAGATAGCATCTTTGTCTGCGTCTAGTGTTTCCATAGCCATTAGTTTTTTGTTAAGAATTTTCTTTAAATTTCCGAAATTTTCATCGGATCTTTTGTGTTTATTCTGTTTGCTATGATTTTTCGACAATTATTGTAATGACTTGAGTTATGAATAGAAGTATTCTATGTACACACTTGTTAGGCTGCCTGTGTGTTTGTACGTGTGTGTGTGCCAGTGTGTCCTTTTGTCATAAATGTTTAGGGCTCGATGACTTGCTGTTAAAATGCACTTAAACAAAACTTTGTAAATTACTGAAATACCAAAAATAATTCCATATATGCCCGTAGCAGCCTCTGGTACAAAATACAACAACTTTCGAACATGGAACAACAACAAGTTCTAGAAACAACAACCAACAACAAACAACACCCCGCACAAACCATTTTACCTAATGACATTGTTCGGGCTTTATTGTCATCTATCGAAAAGTTGAACATGAAAGTTGTACATGGTCAATGCTTTTGACCAGGCTGACAAAATGTTTTCCCCTTGATTTTACGTTTTAACCCTTTTTAGTTGTTAGTTTATTTTTATTGCAATTATTTTAATTCGATTATGTTGGTGTTTGTTAAAGGCTCTTGCATTTGCTCTCTCTGTTTAGGAGTTTGTCTATTTAGAAATCAACTTTGCAGCTTTTTGTTCTACAAAAGTTTCCAGCTGCGCTTTGTTTTAGAGAAAAGTTTTCGGAGAAGTCAGGGAGTTCACTATAGAGTAGACCACCAGGAGATATTTAATTAGAATTGAATTTTTTTTCATTGCCGACAAATTAAATGGAATTTTAGAGGCTTTAAATGGTTAGGAAATAGTGCTTGAGACTACCATAGTTTTGGCATATTATAGTTATCTTAAATTCTAATATAAGGAATAAATATGGAATGATGGAAATTTAGGAAAGTTACGGAAACTTCTATCCGACGCATTAGAATAATCTCAGAAACTACGATCAAAGCTTTAAGCTTATTAGGAGTGCATAATAGAGCCAATAGCTAATTAGATAATTGTGCTCTGCACTTATAGGATTGGCGACCTCAAAGTCAATCACATCTATAGTTACCATCAAAAAATTCTTCCTCCGAAATTTGACTAAAGGCTCCTTTTGTCCTAGTAAGCTCTTATATACATATAGTACTGTCTATCACACTTCCGCTCATTAAATACTCCGACCACATGTTCAATTGTTAATTTATTTATTTGGTTTGGTTCATAAAATGGTTTAAGCATATTGGTTCGGTTGGTTCGGTTGATTCTCTACCGTGTGGCAGTTGCTGCCATTTTTGTTGTTCACTTTGAATTAATTTTGTGTTGAAAATTAATTTCATTAAAAGCACTTTGGATGCAACAACAACAACGAGACAAGAGCACATACATTTTTGCCACAAAAACAACAAACACACACACAGGCATATAAATATGCCATGCACAACAATTTGGCCAACACCCACAAACACACACACACACACAGATACATCAGCGTAATTATTGTTACCTGTAAAAGTGTGTGCTTCAGCTAAATAAACGCCAAAGTTGGCTGTAACTAACAGTTGCAAAAATAATAACATGGCCCAGTGGCGTAGATAGCTTTTGGGTGAGAGGGTCATACTCATTTCCTTGCTTATTGCTTGGAAGCTAAGCTTTCCAGCAGGGAAAGTATTTTAAATGGAGAATAAAGTCTAGTAAAAGAAAGTTGGGCTTATTATTTAACTTTTTCAGGAATTAAGGAAAAAAAAATCGCTTATTCGGGAAACATAGGGGGCTCCACTCCCTGCTCCTTTTGGTCGCCAAGAGAGAGAAGTCCACAGAAGTTCTTTTCCTTAGTTGATTGTAAACAACACAATTATTTTAATATTATTTTTAAAGCTGGCTTTAATTCACATATAAACTTCCTTCCGGGATTTTATATTCTTTCCACTTTTCATAATTTTTAACCCCCGACGCAAAAAGAGGGGTGTTATAAGTTTGACGTGTCTGTTTGTCTGTTTGTCTGTCTGTCTATGGCATCGTAGCTCCCGAACGCATGCAGTGATTTCAATTTAGTTTTTTTTGTATTAAAGGTGAATTATGTGCGAGTGTTGTTAGACATGTTTGGTGAAAATCGGTTGAGCCGTTTAAAAGTTGTGGGGAGTAAAAGTGGGGAGAAAAACATCAACTTTGTCCGATTGGCTTAAAATTTGGTCCTATTGTAGCTGACGACGTCACTGATTCGAATCTGAGGTTATTTTTGCTCTATCTCTTCTCGTTTAGAAGTAATGGCCATTTGAAGTTAAAAACATAAACCTTGTACGATTGGCTTAAAACTTGGTCCTATTGAAGCTGACGACGCCACTGATTCGAATCTAAGGTTATTTTTTCTCTATCTCTTCGCGTTTTTGCTCTATCTCTTCGCGTTTAGAAGTTATGGCTATTTGAAGTTAAAAACATAAACTTTGTACGATTGGCTTAAAATTTGGTCCTATTGAAGCTGACGACGCCACTGATTCGAATCTGAGGCTATTTTTGCTCTATCTCTTCTCGTTTAGAAGTAATGGCCATTTGAAGTTAAAAACATAAACTTTGTCCGATTGGCTTAAAATTTGGTCAAATTGAAGCTGACGACGCCACTGATTCGAATCTGAGGTTATTTTTGCTCTATCTCTTCGCGTTTTTGCTCTATCTCTTCGCGTTTAGAAGTTATGGCCATTTGAAGTTAAAAACATAAACTTTGTCCGATTGGCTTAAAATTTGGTCCTATTGAAGCTGACGACGCCACTGATTCGAATCTGAGGTTATTTTTTCTCTATCTCTTCGCGTTTTTGCTCTATCTCTTCGCGTTTAGAAGTTATGGCCATTTGAAGTTAAAAGCATAAACTTTGTCCGATTGGCTTAAAATTTGGTCCTATTGAAGCTGACGACGCCACTGATTCTAATCTGAGGTTATTTTTACTCTATCTCTTCGCGTTTAGAAGTTATGGCCATTTGAAGTTAAAAACATAAACTTTGTCCGATTGGCTTACAATTTGGTCCTATTGAAGCTGACGACGCCACTGATTCGAATCTGAGGCTATTTTTGCTCTATCTCTTCGCGTTTTTGCTCTATCTCTTCGCGTTTAGAAGTAATGGCTATTTGAAGTTAAAAACATAAACCTTGTACGATTGGCTTAAAACTTGGTCCTATTGAAGCTGACGACGCCACTGATTCGAATCTAAGGTTATTTTTTCTCTATCTCTTCGCGTTTTTGCTCTATCTCTTCGCGTTTAGAAGTTATGGCTATTTGAAGTTAAAAACATAAACTTTGTACGATTGGCTTAAAATTTGGTCCTATTGAAGCTGACGACGCCACTGATTCGAATCTGAGGCTATTTTTGCTCTATCTCTTCTCGTTTAGAAGTAATGGCCATTTGAAGTTAAAAACATAAACTTTGTCCGATTGGCTTAAAATTTGGTCAAATTGAAGCTGACGACGCCACTGATTCGAATCTGAGGTTATTTTTGCTCTATCTCTTCGCGTTTAGAAGTTATGGCCATTTGAAGTTAAAAACATAAACTTTGTCCGATTGGCTTAAAATTTGGTCCTATTGTTGCTGACGACGCCACTGATTCGAATCTGAGGTTATTTTTGCTCTATCTCTTCTCGTTTAGAAGTTATGGCCATTTGAAGTTAAAAGCATCAACTTTGTCCGATTGGCCTAAAATTTGGTCCTATTGAAGCTGACGACGCCACTGATTCGAAAATGTGGTTATTTTTGCTCTATCTCTTCTCGTTTAGAAGTTATGGCCATTTGAAGTTAAAAGCATCAACTTTGTCCGATTGGCCTAAAATTTGGTCCTATTGAAGCTGACGACGCCACTGATTCGAATCTGAGGCTATTTTTGCTCTATCTCTTCTCGTTTAGAAGTTATGGCCATTTGAAGTTAAAAACATCAACTTTGTCCGATTGGCTTAAAATTTGTCTGTCTGACTGTCTGTCTATCTGTGGCATCATAACTCCCGAACGCATGCAGTGATTTCAATTTATTTTTTTTTGTATTAAAGGTGACTCTTATGTGCGAGTGTTCCTAGATATGTTTGATGAAAATCGGTCGAGCCGTTTAAAAGTTGTGGGGAGTGAAAGTGGGGAGAATGCGTAAAAAAAGCAAACGAGCTTGACCTTAAATGTAATCTATACCTTAACAAGAATCTAAATTATAGTAAGTATATTATAATATACTAAAGTCTAACTTAACCTAACCTACCTATAAAAAGTATGAAATAAAAAATTAAATTAAAAATTTAAAAAACCCCCGAACTTAAGTAATTTTCATTTAAAAAGTGAAAAATAATAAAAGAAACTTAATGTTAAAGTACCTAAGAATCTATTAATAATTCTAAAAAAAATACGTCGCGTTGGGGGACCGCTCCTAAACTAACAATTTAAATACAAATAGTCTAATTAAGCAACAAAGATTAACTTAAAAACAAAATTAAGAAAATACTTCAAAAACTTTCATAGAATTTCTTCAAAAAATTTGCATGAAAGATACGACCGTCAACGACGTCTGCCCTCGCGTGTCCCCCAACGCGACGTATTTTTTTTAGAATTATTAATAGATTCTTAGGTACTTTAACATTAAGTTTCTTTTATTATTTTTCACTTTTTAAATGAAAATTACTTAAGTTCGGGGGTTTTTTAAATTTTTAATTTAATTTTTTTTACTATGAACTCTATGAGAAATCTTTTTTACAACATTTTTAAGCTTGGTGATATAAATCTTAATAGTTTAAATTAATTATTGAAAATTTTCATTCGAATGAGGTTTTCTGAGGTTGTTTAGGACCCCGTTTGAAGCCAAAAACTTCCTTCCGGGATTTTATATTCTTTCCACTTTTCATAATTTTTACTATCAACTCTATGAGAAATCTTTTTTACAACATTTTTAAGCTTGGTGATATAAATCTTAATAATTTAAATAAATTATTGAAAATTTTCATTCGAATGAGGTTTTCTGAGGTTGTTTAGGACCCCGTTTGAAGCCAAAAACTTCCTTCCGAGATTTTATATTCTTTTCACTTTTCATAATTTTTACTATCAACTCTATGAGAAATCTTTTTTGCAACATTTTAAGGCTTGGTGATATGGAAGACTTAATAGTTAAAAAATAATTTTAAAAATTTGTATTCGAATGAATAGTTTGAACTGGAAAAAAGCACTTAGTTGAATTTTCAGGGATTGTTTGAGACCCCATTCGAAGCCAATAACCGAGTTTTCGTATTTGGGAGGCAAGTTTCCCATATCTGTCAAAATGTAATTGATGCGGTTCTTGATGATATAAATTTTGGTATAATATTTAGATTCATTTTTCCTAAACAAAGAATTTTTTAAATAAAACCTAAATTGTGGTCACAGGTCCATTGGCTCAAGCAAAGTGCCTGTTTAAAGTTAAAAGAGTGGAAATCGTTTTGGTTTTTTTTCACAAAATTCGACCAATATACCAATATACCTATGACTCTGATGAGTTTTATTAGATAGAGAGTTTCATTCTCAACCATTTATATCTAGGAAACAATATCAAAATTTTGTAAAGAAAAACATCATGAAAAACCGCACAAACCACATTTTGGCAGGAAAGATTACGAAAATTCGGTTTAAGAATTGCTACGAGTTTCAAAACAATCCTTAAAATGTTAATCAACAAGGTATTTTTCCTAGGACACATCCCTATTGACCATTCGATTTGGTTAAAAAACAAATATTCTCAGTTGAAAAAATATTGTTTTTTTTTCATTAAATATTAAAATATTTTTTTCATTACATATTAAATCATTTTTTGTTGAAAAAAATATTATTTTTTATCAGCTTGTGTTATAAATAATTTGATTTCAATATGCTAAATTTTTAAATATTTTTTGTTTTCTTAAATATTTTCGCAAATATATAAAATATGAGAGCTTTTATATTAGCATTATAAAAGGTAGAACATAAAATAAGAACCTAAGCAATAAAAAACACTCCCTTCTTAGTAATTAGGGAAGGAGTCCATTGAGATTCGTAAAAACCCCTCTTACTAAGCCACTGACAATAACAACATGGAGCAGCATTAACCGCAGCGTTGTCTACAACAACAATGAGCCTGCACAAAAAGCCCAAGAGATATATAAACACACCTCTATAACCACACACTCACACACACACACACACATACACACACACACAAATACATACACACACATACTCAGCTGACTTTATATAAAGTAAACATACATAAACATATACATATATATTAATTTGAGTATCTAAGTCAACGAAATTGCGCGGCCAACAAAATGGACGCCATAATTGGGCTCACTTAGCGTATGTGTGTGTGTGTATCTGTGTGCATATATTTTACCTGAGCAAAATGTAAATTAAGCATTTTACTAACACAAACAAATGCTGATAAACAGCTGTGCTCCAAGCAGAGCTCCAAGCAGAGTACTCCCGAACAATTTATAAACAGAGCTGTCAAACTTTTTTTGTTGTTGTTGTTTTTACCATATAAATCATATACTAGTTATATATAGCACATCATTCTCTCATTCACAATGTATATTTCTCTCTCTCTCGCCCTCTCTTCTGCTCTCTCTCGCTGCTTGCCTAATGTTGTCACTTACAGATCGATCTAGCACATCATCCCATGTATTCGACGAGCCCCATGTTCGGCACCAACACCACCATCACCGGTGTCACCATGTCACATCCATCACAAATGGCGACATTCTCACCCACGCCGCCGCCCATCTTTGCCCACAGCGTGGTCACCACTGGCGATGGTCTGCTGCAGCCCGTAACGGCCAGCAACGGCCCAGCCGGAGTTATGTGCATGGGTCTGGTGGCAACATCTTCGGCTGGTCCCATGTCCGGACAAGTTGCTGTGCAGCAGGCGCCGCCCGCAGGACCCGGCGGAAACGGAAGTATTGTCGGCGTTGGCGTTGGCGTAGGCGTCGGCATGAGTCTTTACGGCAGCGATGTGGTAAGTGTCAGTTTGATATACTTGCATATGCCGGGAGAAGTTAACTTGGATTTGGCTGTTTGACTGGCTGGGCTGGGCTATCAACAGCCAACCAGACAGCCAGCCAGCTAGACAACCAACCGTCCCGTCCAGGCGCATCGTTTAATGGCCAAAACGTTGAAAGCATCAATATGCAAAATTGCGGTGGGGCAACAAACATTTATCTTGGCTAGCTCAAAATCCTTTGTGATTTTTTTTTATAAATGGCCAGCAAACAATGGCACTGAAATGGCATACATAAGTAGTCCGGCAGTAGTGGGAAAGAAGCAGCAGCTCTAAAAAGTTTATGAAACTATATATTTTTGAGAACCATGGGGGGCAGTATATGACTTTACTTGATTACTTACTGTCTGGCAGAAATAACAAAAGCAAAAGGACTCTGAGAGGATGAAGCGTAAAAGTTAATTTTAAAGCAGTATCGACAATTTAGACTTGGCTAAAAATTAAATTCCTTTGGAATCAATGAGTTTTAAGTAGAAAACAGCTATATATAGGCCTCGGTTGGTTGTCGTGCTGCATTACCATTTCAGGGCTCCCTCGAATCATACAGCGCCAAACCCCCCAAAAACCAATTATTCCTTCTTTGCCAAATTATTCCTTCCTTACTATTCTCTACATAAACCCATCTCAAACCCCCAACTCACCCAGCAAGCATTGCTATAGCACACAGCTTTCCAAGGAAGAATAAAAAATTAGTTATAAACAACTCGGAAAGCTCGATGAATGCTCATTACGATCCTCTGTAATCTTGTTTCCCATCTTCGACAATAGATGGCTTGGCTTCCAAGCACATATGACAGCTGCTAGTGTGCTACTTGGGAAGATGAGCTCCTTCCCCTTGGATTCTAGTTCCATCATCAAGGGGAGCTACGCCCAGTTTACCTTAGCTGGCAACCCCACCACTTGGATAAGTAGCATCATGCCAATCATCGGATCTAATGAGATAGAATCGTTTACTGAAACCGACATAAAAAAGGAGGCTCTTTTAGGGCCCTAAGCTTTCAAGAGGAGTAAGAAAGGGGGAAAGAAATAGCTATACGAGCGGCAAAGCACTCGTCCTGACTGTTTTCCGAAAAAAAATTATTATTCGATTCTGAGTTGTTCTGTCATAACCCCATAACAATTTAAAATACCAATTTGTACACCTTTCGCTCGGTTCCGAAAATAATATGTGTAGGAGTATGAACCACTTTGGTTCAAAAAAAATTTTTTTGTGAAACAACCTGAGGCCTCCAGCCAGGCCCGTAGTGATAAAATCCAGGTCCGGGGGAAAATGTACCGGCCCCTATATAACACTTTTAATCATGACAGTCCGACAGAAATTTTATCGAGTCCCTGAGAAAACTGCGGCCCAAGGTGAAATCCCGCCTTCCCCACACCCTCTCGACGAGCCTGCCTCCAGCTAAAGATTCCTTTAAATAGAAAAGTAAATGAAATCCGAGACCTGATTTTGATATATCCAAAAATTTATGAGATAGCTAGGCCCATCCGTAAAAATTTTCAATATTACAAAAAGTTTTAGATTTATCCGAAATTGAAGGTTATGGTTCTTTAGATAAAAACGTGAATTAAGTCTGAGGCTTGGTTTTAATGATTATCTTTGAAACCAAAAATTTTATGGGATAGCTAACTACATCCATAAAAATTTGCATTTTTACAAAATTTTCCCGAATGTTTTTCGATTTTTCCCAGCCTTGAAGCTGTTTCACATTTCAAGAGTTATCAGCATTTTGTATAACTCGATCACCATGTCTTAAACATCAGTTTCATATATCGATCATATCCCATGTATGTCTCTACTCTCTAGCCCTACTTATATAACCCAAGCATCCTTTCGCAGCACACCATTTTATACACTTCTCCTTTAAATATTTCAAGAGACAAATAAAAATGGGTCATTTTGTAATATAATTGGAAAACACAACGAGGAGAGTTTGCCTTTTCGCCAAAGTATAACAAGCCTTATGTTCCTGCTCCTGCTGCTGCTTGCAGGGGGGTACTGACTCCTGTTCAAACTGCGAAATGTCCTGAACGTAGTTTTTTGTAAAATGTTTTCAGAAAGTTCAAAGCGGTAAATGACCTCAGAATGTGCACGGAATGTGACAGTCGCAGGACAATAAAAAAGTCGCCGTTCTCTTGTTGCCATCTCATTTTTGCACAATGCTTTTGTCTATTTCTCGCTCGCGCTCTATCTCTCTCCCCACCGCTCTCTCTCTCCGTCTCTGCCGCTTTATAAATATGCCATTATGAGTACAGTTGACTACGCGCATTGCGTTGCTCCGCTGCAGGCCGTGCATTGTCCTTGCAAAAATTCGCATTACATGGAGTACTTTGGCTGCCATTTTCGCATCTATCTATGCTCCTCTTTCTATCGGTCTCAGTCTCTTCCTGTTGCCCCCTCTCTCTCGCTGTCATTCAGTGATGGCAAAAAGTTTACGTTTTTATAACAATTTCATGCTAAAGGACACTGCGGTGTGGCAACTTTTGACTCTAATGATTGCAATTATTATGCCTGAAAAAAAACTGAGCTGAATTTACAATGTTGTATATTTTTTTTTTTGTTTCTCTTTTAACTTTTGTCTTTTTTTAATTTTTTGTATTTTTTGGGCATTGCTTTTTCTTCAAATTTGCTGCGCAGCACGTTAAGCAAGTACAGTGGAAATTCGTTAATTGCAACAAAACGAAATGCTATTTTATTTATTTTATAAATATAATTTTTTAATTTTTTTGGGATGTGTTGTTTTACAGTATGTAAAAGAAATATGGCTACGCACTGCAGCTATATTTTTTTTATGGTGGCAACGCTATAAATTCATTTAAGGCGAATATTCGTTACACATTTTTTTAAAAAAAAACCTGGTCAAGGAATTCTGGTTAAAAAATTCGTTGTAATCCAATCATTCTTTATAAATAAAAGTTTTAAAAATTCGTTTTTCATTCAATCATTCTTCATAAATAAAAATATTATTTTAATATTGAAATTTGACTGGTATTGAGCATAAGAAATTTAAAATATTATATAAAGGGATTTTAATAAAGTTAAAAATTTTTTATGTTGGTTCAAGTTGAAATATTCATAAATTAAAAAGGCTCTTAGCATAATTTCAATTGCTGTCAACGATTTGTAGAATTAAACCATGTTCCCAAATTTAAATAAAAAAAATACAAATCGGTTTTCGTACTTACGCCAATAGATTTTCAAAAAAATTATTTTTTTGTTATTTGTCTGAATTTATCGTATGATAATATTTTGTATTTGAAAAATATTGATGTATTGATTGATTGATTGAGTATATCAATAAAATTTACATACAGTTTATATTGCATATAATACAAATTTAGTTATTTTGTATTAGTTTAAAGAGTTTTTAATTAGTAAAGAACATTTCATTGAGTAAATATTTTCATTTAAATCACAAAAGAAACAAACCTAAAATTTATTCGGTTGCTTAAACAGAATAGTTTTTTCTTAAATATAAGTGTTTAATTCTATTAGTATTTTTCAATTATTTTTATTTTAATAAATTATTTTTAAATTTTATGTCTGACATTACTTTGATTTGCAGAATATTAAGGTATATTCTTAACGTCATAAAATTAAAAAAAAAAAAAAAAAACATTCTGCAAATCATAGTAATGTAAGACATAAAGTTAGTAAATATTTTTTTTTAATTATAATTAAATTTAAAAATATTTTGTTTTGAGATTATAATATAAATTTTGTTTAGCAAGTTCTTCAAATATTTGCCATTTTGGTGATACTAAATTTCCAAATATTTCTTAAGTCAACAATTATTTGTAAAATGTGTTCCCATTAATTAATATATTGAAGGCGTTCATTTTGTTGGGCAGAATTGCGCATTTGCTTGTTGTTGGACAATTTTCACCTTTACCATTATGGAATTATACCAGCTAAAGCGAATAACCCAATTGTTTTCATAAAAAATATAAATCTGATATAAAAATAGTAATTTTGCGCATGCTATTCGTCACGAAATTTCCAAAAAATTTAAAAAAAAAATCGTATTTTTAAATTATTATCATTATTTTTAGCTCCGGTTGGAGCGTAGGACAACTGGTAAACTTTAAAGAACGTTTCAGAAATTCCCTCTTGTCTATATTTTCCCATCCATATCCAAAAAGCAGGCATTATTCTTTTGAATTAAAAATCAAATTGTTAGAGTTGAATTTTTTTAAATGAATAAAAGCCTCTAGGAACAAAATCCATTTTATTCCAAACATAATATAATGTGTAATGAGAAGTATTATAGTAATAGTATAGTAATATTGGTTCGAAGACACCAAATAATGCTGTCTTAGAGTTGTTATCAGAATAAGATTATTGTAATCAGGTCTGTCAACAAAAGAGAGGAGTCGGGGTTTTGACCGAAAAAAATTGTTTTACAACTATTTCTACCAAGAGATGCTTATTTGAGATTAACATTATCTTCATAGATTAATCATTCATGGAAAAAAAAAAATAATACAAGAAGTTAAGAAACAAAATGTTAAATAAATTGAATTACTTTAAACTAAACATTAACTCTAAAAAAGTCGGTTTTACGGGCGAAGATTTTACGTGACAGCTCCTTTCATAATTTCAACGTTTGATACGCAATCAAGATTATACGCATATTTCATGAAATTATGAAAGGAGTTGTCACGTAAAATCTTCGCCCGTAAAAACCGACTTTACAGGCACCAGTTTTTTGTAGCATTTTTGCAAAGGCTCTTGCTTCTTCAGGAGTTTTGGTCAATGCTTGACGTTGTCTGTACTCACGTTGTCGCTGAGCATTCGTTCTGGCGGTGGTGTGTGGAACAACGAAAGATACTGCAGACGTTGACGGCACGATATCCTCCGTCTCCATTGATGTACTGGACGTTGAAGGCATTTGCTCGTCCGTTTCCATTGCTTTGAGTGGTGATTCCTGTTGAACATTTGAAATTGAATGGATGAATTTTTAATTTTAAAGAATCAATTTGAAAATCAAACGAGCTACTATCCTGTTTTCCCTTTGCTTTCTTTTGCAAAATCGATTATAAACCAATTGGCACAATGGTGTATTGACTTATGTACAAGTACACCAGCAGCAATGTGTACGCGTGTGTGTGAGTGTCGCTTATGTACAAATTGATTTCCGTGTTTGTCGCTCCCCACGCCGTTTCGTTTGTACGAACACACACAAAACCAGCTGCGATTAATTTTTACCGCGGCGTCGCACAGTGGGAGAAATGGCCACTCTAGCTCCGATTAATTCAATTTTAAACATAAAAATTGGCTCCAATATTGTTTTGTAATTGATAACTAATATATCAGATAGGCCAAATCCAATTTTTGTTTTCCTTTTCTCTCAATATTCGCACAGCTGTAAAGCTTCAAACACAACATATGTTGCTCCAGGTGTTGCTTCCACAGCTTTCCCGCCAATTTTGCCTAGTTGCTGCAATTGCTTATAGTTGTGTGAATATATTGCGTTTCAATTCAACTTTTTGTTTATAAATAAAGTTAAAGGTATGTATTTATTAAAAAAAATATGTGTTTGTGGCTTGTGATTGTGTTTCGTCCCAAAATTTGATGTTAATTGTAGTGCTAGTAAGAAGTTGAATGTTTACTAACAAACTAATTTTTCCTAGAGCTGAACTTTTTCGGATCGCCCGGGTTCCTGTTCAAACCTTTTTTAAAAAATAGTTCAATGTATTCCGCTTTGAAAATGTTATAAATTAGCTGCGAAGGTTTGCGAACTTATTTAAATTATTTTTTTTTTAGCTATAATGTCAGTGTCCAGGCGAGAACTTTTTTCTGTATGGTTTGCGGAAAATGACGTTTCCAAAAACATTTTGCTGTGCAGAAGTATATATATGAAAATATTATTGATAAAAATCAATTTGAAAGTATTCAATACGTTGACGAGCGCATTAAGAATTTCACCAAAAAATTGCATTTGAAATGGAGACAGAGCAGTCGAAATCGCATGAGCCTCGAAAAAAAAATAAGCACTGGTTAGATGGTGACCTTATATTGGTGGACCAAACATCAAATGCTGGACGACCCGCCATTGACTTTGCAAAGTCTCAGGAAAATACAAAAAAAAAAAAATTTCTGACATCGCTAAAGAAATTCCGTGCGATGAGCTCGTATCTGCGGCCAGTACCAGCTTGTATAAGTCCGGCAAGCGAAATGCATCAAAAATGGTAGCTTTATTAAACTCAGACGAAAGCTTGCCCGAAAAACTTAAATCAGCTATTGATTCCGATTTTAAACAGCCCATCAAATACACAGCAGATGAAGCCTTAGCACTATATATTGATGGCGGCTATACAAAAAGGGTTTATATGGACTTGCAGAGTGGCGCCAAAAATCGGAATGCAAATATATTTCCTACATATGATGTTCTTCGATCTGCGAAAAAACTGTGTTATCCTAATGGTCTAAAAGTTACTGATCATTCATTTGAGGTGTCTTTACAAAGCTTGATTGACCACACAGTAGCCAGAATATTCAGAGGCACACTCTCAAGATTTTCCAAATACAGAAAATAACAACATTCTAAAGATAACTGCTGTGTATAAATGGGGTTGTGACGGAAGTAGTGGCCACGCAACTTATCGCCAAAATTTTAATGCCTTTAAAATTGATATGTCAAAAAGAAACAGCAGACTTAGTGCGAGGTGAGATCAGCAATTTTAAAAGCCAAATAGCCGAAATACAGCCAACGAGACTGGAAAATTATGAAGTTGCATCATCAGTTTCATATGACCATGATAGATGGTAAGGTCTTCAGTGTTCTGGCAGAATCGTCATCCCTAGTATGTGGAATATGTGGGACAACACCAAAAACAATGAACGACCTCAATGCTATACAAAATCTGCCGTGCAAAGAAAACTTGTATGAATATGGCTTATCAACTCTACACGCGTGGATTCGTTTTCTCGAATGCATTCTTCACGTTGGACACAGAATTACAATTAAAAAGTGGCAAGTTCGTAGTGCTGACAAGGCAGTTGTAGATAATAGAAGACAGATCATACAAGAGAGGTTGCGTAAGGAAATGGGCATATTGGTTGATATTCCCAAGCCGGGCTCTGGCAACTCTAATAACGGCAACACAGCGAGAAAATTTTTTCAAAACCCAGAATTGGCCTCCGAAATAACTGGAGTGAGTTTATTATTAATCTATCGATTTAGCGTTATCTTACGAACAATAGCATCTGGATATGAAATTGATACAGATGCCTTTCAACAGTACGCATTTCGAACAGCATCTGTATTTGTAGACTCATATCCATGGTTTTATATGCCTATGTTACTTCGGTCCATAAAATTTTAATGCATGGTGCAGAGATAATAAAACATGTTTCCCTTCCGATAGGAATGATGTCGGAAGAAGCTCTTGAAGCTAGAAACAAAGATCTACGAAATTTCCGCTTACACCATACTCGAAAAAATTCCCGTAAAAATACTATGGAAGATTTGGCCAATACACTTTTTATTTCATCGGACCCTGTAATAACGATGCTATCAAAAGGTTCAGTTTTATCATCCCAAAAAGACGAACTGCTTGATAGAGAAGTTATTAGTCTTACTTTAAATAAAGATGTGGAGCAAGCATTATCAGACTATTCCTCATCAGACACTGAGTAAACATGAAAATGCTGAGACTACATAAATAAAATGGCTAATAAAATGAACAATAATTTTATATTAGTCTTTATTTAAACAACATTAATGTATAAAATTAATTTTTATTTCTAAAAAAAATTTATAAAGTATAAATAAATAAATTTCCGATAGATGGACTATTTCTGTAAAAACTATATTCGCGGCCAAAATGGATTTCAATTGTCCATTTTAAAGTTATATACTTGTCCGATTTATACCAAATTTCGTAAAGATGTGCATACGTATGTTTTCAACATATTTAAAGAATAAATTTTATTAAATTTGTTGGAAAAAGTTCTTAGATTCGGGCAAAACTGACCATATATCGAGTAAAGCAGTTTCATACAGAAATTAAAAAACAAAAAAAAAAATATTAATAATATTACAAAAAATTAATTTTATATTAATTTTGATTTGGACCAATTTATCTACCAAATAAAATTATCCGTACAAAAATAGCTACATTTTTTCAGAAGTTATTAATTAATCGGAGCTAGATTGGCCATTTCTCCCACTGTGCGTCGCCTTTGTTGTTGCCCTTCGCACTTAATACGTTGGCCTAGGTTTATTTTATATATGTATTGTTGTATATACTTTAAGCGCAACTTTGTCTATTGTTAATATAACTTACTATTAACTCTTATAATGTTTTATATAACAATAATGAAAAACTATAAGTTTGGTAATAACCGCGATGGACCGTAGCTCACTGAAAACACAAAGCAAGTGACGCGACGCTGTATCAAGTGTTTTTTGCAAAGCAAAAGGAATAAGCAATAGTAAAAAAAGGTATAAACGAATGGTTTGACAGAAGAAAGGCCGAACTATGCTTGTTAGTAGAGATGCCAAAACTATCGATAGACTATCGATAGTATCGATAGTATGGGATAGTATAATCGTTACGATTATTTATCGTTAGATTTTTTCAATGGTGCCTCCCATACAAACCTAATTTAAGACGTCAAAAAAGTGTTTTTTTATGGTATTTTGAGGTCGAGACAAACGAAAACTTATGCTTTCTCGACCTTAAATTATCCTAAAAACTACTTTTTTTAGCAAGGCTCACTAGATGACCCTTATTTTTGTTAGCTAGTGTTATTCAAGAAGAAATTGATAACTTAAAATTTGAAAGTTTTCTTTAGACACCTTTTGTTAGAAACAATGTTGAATAAATTTCGTAAGTCTCACATAATTAAAAAAAAAATAGTTTTACTTTGTAATTGACTTTTTTACAACAAAATTCATAATATGTTTATAGCTAGGAAGGCCCTTCCGTAGTACCAATCTGTGTCTACCCCTTTTCAATATCCAAATTATATTTAGACAATAATATATTGTAAAGAAATTTGATCAAGTCAATATTTCGAGAAAAGCTGGACAAAATTTTTTAATGAAAAATATTTTTTTTTAAATCCCTAATTAACATTAGATGAGTTGAAAAACTGCTCTCCAAACTTTAAAGAAAGCTGCCTGATTTAATTATCGCTAAAATTCCGCAACCTCATTTTCGACGAGTATCCACTGTACTGTATTTGTGTATTACAACTGTCTGCGTGTGTTTTGTTCTGTTCCATGCTGTGTCTGTGTCTCTGGCCATGTCTGTGTCGTTTGGGTCCCCAGAGTTTTGAAAAATGTTCGCCAAAAGGCCAAAGCCAACCAATACTACTGGGCAAGGGGTAAGGAGCGGTGTCCTGCCGAGCATTCGTTTTGGGTCTGTGTGGACTGTAACTGTGACTGTTGCCCTGTTGCCGCGGGACACAGAATTCAGAATACAGAGCAGTAGCAAAACCGAACGGTTAGATTTGGTTTAGCCCGTGTAAGAATACACTGTACAAAAATATTACCCATACGCCTAGTGTGCCAAAGCACAACGGCTGCGGTTGAACAACGCTCAGATTTTTGGGACAGTGCTGAATTTGTAATAGCTTTGGGTACTCAAATAATGTTCGCCTCGTTAATTTTAAAGCAGTGCTCTTTAGTGTTTTATGTTTTTTTGTTGGTCCTAACGCCCACGCCACGCCCCACTCTGCTCAGTTTGCTGCCTGCTTTGACCTTTTTTTGCTGTTTGCTTTTTATTGCTTTCGAATTGTCATTCTAGAGCTGTGTGTAACTGAAGCAGTCAGAACTCGGTATCTATATCTGTAACTTGTGTCAGAGTGTTTGTTTTTTGTTATTTTATATTTCCATTAAATTTATTTATTTATTTGCCCTAACGTTATTTATTTTGCTTCTTCTCATTCTCACAGTCCAAGCAGCAAGTTCTGAAAACTGTGCCCGAGGAGCTGCATCATCAGCTAAATGGCGAAGAGGTGCTCATCACGCAGGATCGCAATCATGCCACACGCTTTTGACGTTAAATTCTAGGTGAGGAGCAGCTGATCTAAGCCAAACAAATCAAAACTCAAGGCGTACGGTAGATGAATTCGGTGGAATGAAGGAAACGAGGAATAACCAAACTTAGTGAAAAATTTGACTATAAGTTATGTGATGCAGGCAGGGGCGTGGAGGGAGTGTTTGGGGAAAAATTATGGCCGAAAAACTAACTGCCGCCAAGGACGCATTTAGGTTGTTGTTAACCCAAAGCTGAGCAGCACTTTTTAAAGCAGCAACAAAGTAAAAGAAAAGGACTTAAGCATTAAAAAAAAACAATAAAAAATGGCAAATGTAAATTGTTTAACAAGTCTAAAAATATTATTAAAATAAAACAATAAAAAACTATGTCAACTATATGTAAAAAGTGGAATTAACTTTTGGGAGCTCTAACTAAATTAAAAAAAAAATTTATTAAATTAAATATATAAATTAGGCAATAAATGTGAACACTGAATTGTTAATATATTTTTAAATAACAGCTTTAAGCGCCAGGAAGTAAATCCAAAAACAACAAAAAATAAATAAAAAAAACAAAACTTTTAGCTAAGTATAAACAAATTCATTATTGTTGTTAATTTTTGTTAAAAAAAAATAAGTAAAATAAAAAAAACAAAACATTAGCCTGTAATTAAAGCATATTTAAAACTTATTAAAAAAAAAATTAAATGCAATTAATTTTAGGTCTTAGCATAGCGCAAATTGTAATTAAAAATTAAATAAGTCAAAACAAAAAAAAAATAAAAACAAAATGAAAGAATTTAACTAAAAATCTAGCTTAAGTGTATTTAAATTAATGGGTAACTTCAAAACTGATTCAAATTAGCAAAGCAAAGTTTGCATTTTATACGTAAATAAAATATAAACTAAAGTTAAACTAAAATCAAATGTAAAATTTTAAATTAAATGCATATGTTAAACAATAAAAAAATATAAAAGTTAAAAAAATAACTAAAAGCTAAGCAACTACGTGTAAAATATTTAACAAATAAACTGAAAAAAAAAACAGTATATAGACTTAAGTTAATATTTATAAAATGAAGATAGTTAATAAATTAAATTTAATAAAATGTATTATAAAAAAATATGGCGAAGCGTTTTTTTTTAGCTCAAAGCTGGAACACCTGATTATCATTTAAATGTTTTTTTTGTACTTAAATGTCAGAATTTTTTTTAAGTTTAATTTATTGGTAAAGGTGTATTAATTTGAACAAAAATAAATTTTGTTTTTTTTTTTTTAAATTAACTGAAAGTCTCAGAAATTTTTTTTATGAAAATCCAAGCCAGTCCTTATAATTTTGTTCGCTTTGAACTAGTTCAAATGTGAATAGCTTACATTAGAACTGCTAAACATAAAAACAACAAGTTTTCATTATGTTTTCTCGTTTGGAACTAGTTCAAACATAGTAATTTTCTATGGAGCCTCATAACCGCAACATATTTAGTTTTATTTTTTTCTGACAAAAGATATTAATTATTTTAATAAAAAAGAACTAGTTCTATATTTATCTTAAAGCATTCTTATCCTACTAAGAAGAACGAAGAAAGGAACGTAAGGAATTTTGTTCAGCGATCATTATTTTTAATAAAACGAACTAGTTCAATAGCTATCTTAAAACTCCCGTATCTTGCGGAAGATCGGAATCAGTGATCTTTAGTAACTTATTATTTTTATTAAAAAGAACTAGTTCAATAATTATTTTAAAGAGTCCGCATCATGCGGAATTTGAATCACCGAAATGAAGCTTAGAGATTGAAATATGTAGCTGCAAAAGGGACTCCAAAACTAAATGAAATTATTATTATATTACGAGGGGTATTCAAAAAGGAAGTTTCCCTAATTTTAAAAAGAATACAACAAAATTTTTAGGTTAGAAAATGAATTCACAATTGGACACGTTTTTTTAAAAGACAGTTTTTATAAACTCTATAACAGATACGAAAAATGTATTCAAGTCGAAGGTGAGTATGTAGAAAAATAGTTTGTGAGTCAAATAATTAATAAATATTCATTTTGTAACCTAAAAATTTTTTTGTACTTTTTTTTAAAATTAGGGAAACTTCCCTTTTGAATACCCCTCGTACATCCAATTTTCGATAGCAACTACTTTATCGATAAATTATAAAATTGGCGGACTTTCGCTGCAAATGAAGAAAGTGCATTCAATGCCTTCAGAGTGAAAAGTAGTTTCTGTTGGAAATTATTGATGGGCTCTAGACACATAACAATAGGTTTTTTTCGTATCTACGATCGCTTTTGCAATTTGTGGATCTCTAGAACTTACATATTCTCTAAGGCTGAAGTTACGAGATCAAGATCCGAAATTTAAACTTAATTGAGTTTTTGCTAAGCCCTTTTCAATTCCGAATGCGAAGAACTAGTTCTACCATAAAAATTTATATTTAGAGCAAGAGAAAGTTATGGTGAGAGTGCGCCATTTTATTCTTATTAGTTTCCTCAAACAGTTCTACATTAATTTTCAGTTTTATTTGGGATTTATTACTATCAGTTTTTCGCCTAAATGCTAAGACAGCCCACAAATGTGAGACGTTTTGCCAATCATAAATCGTAGCTAATATAATTAAATTAAAATACTGAAATAACTCTTAGCATTTGCCGGAATTCCAAAGTATCCATATCAAAACTCGAGAAGGAATGATCTGAACATTGTTGGTATTCGGTATTAAAAGTATGTTAAGTAGGAACGGAAATGAGCCTGGAGTACCCACTAGAAAATTAAAGAATCTTGACTAATTTAAGGAAATCAAAAAGGAACCCTTTCTGTGAAATCCGTACCTGTACTAAATCTCTAAGACAAGCAACTATTTCAAGTATCTGCTGACCAGCTTGGTCTAACTGCAGCACTGTCTATCGCCATCAACTGCCAACTGCCCCAAGCAGATTGGAGTCAATGAACTGCTCTTTGTGGCATGTTGCACATATTTATATGATGCTTAATAACATGTAGGAACAGCTTTTATTTGATACCGAACCGAACCATTGACAAACATTTGGGACATATCAAGCAGCAGCAGCTGCAATTTGATGTCTTCAAACATTTGACTCCCCAATGGAGTCAGTGTGTGTGTGTGTATCTGTGTGAGTATCTGTGTGCTACATGTGTCCAATATGTGCGTGTGTGTGTATTTAACTTGCCTTGTAGCAAACGCCAAATATTGACGGGCCTCCCAGGCAAACACGGAAAATCAAGCTGAGCGACCACAGCGACAACGTCTACTCTAGAGTCTATGTTAAATATGTATGTACATATACTTGTATCTACATATATACATATATATGTATATGTTGCAAGTATGTTTATATATGTTGCATGTATGTATGGTTATATATGTACATATAGTTCAAAAATTGTCAGGCATGTAAATTTTGTATGCGAAAGCACTTAACACCATTTTCGCTTAAGCAGTGTAAACAGGCTGCAGCCTGGACCAAATATGTAAGTACATGTGTAGCCAGAGGTGTAGTTAGAGGGGTCACTCTGGGAGTCAAATACTCAATATGTCAAAAATATACTAATACTCTTACTACTCTGTACTCTTAACTGCTAAGTGAAGCATTGAGCTTCAAAAATATAATTGACTAAAAAAAATATATAAAAAGTTATTATTATTAGTAATAAATATTATATTAAAAAACTGCAATTTGTTCAAAAACGTCTTACGTATATATTAATAAATCATTTTTAACACTTTTTCTTATTTTCAATATTATTCTTGCCATTTCAAAATATATCTTATTTTTCTCACGAATTTACCGGTTGATTGGCAATAAATAATATCTGCAAAAAAAAAGTAAATTCTTAATTTTTACTATCTCTAATATTATACTTACAATTTAAAAACATATTTTATTTTCCTCACGATAATGTTGAAAATCATTTCGTTTCCGTGAATAGGAGAGAAGGGTGGAAATGGCGGTTACTAAGCTAAGCAAGATACCCTTGTTTTAATAATAGCAAATTATTTTTAAAGTAGCAGGCTAAAAAAATAACATCAAGTTAAGTCAATTTTTCGAAGGAGAGAGCGCACGACGAAGAATGCATCACGCCAAGTTCCCAAATTTTCCGATGGCGCAAAAAAGTGCGTTATTGTAGCTGCATAGAAAACTAGTTAAAATTTTGTATAGTAGCTATGCAAAATAGTAGAAAATTTTTGATTAGGTTTCACACAAATGCTTAGTTTAAAATATGAAAACAAATAAAAAATTTTTGAAAAATTTAACAAAACAAAATATTTCAAGATTGAAAATATAAACAAATTGGTTTTCAAAAATAAAATCTTAAAAGAATAATTGAAAAATAATAAGTACATTTTCAAAAACATAAAAAAACGTATAATAAAAAATTTTCACAATTTTAAGAATAAAATATTTAAAATAAAAAATATTGGAAAAATAAGAATAAAAAATTTAATGATTGGCTTCATATTAAGATAAATAAAAAAATTTTATAAAGAACCTTACACAACTAAAATATTGATTGAATAAATATAAATAAATTTTCAAAAATATAAAAAAAATTTTGATAAGAAAAAATTTTAAATAAATAAATAAAAAAATTGGAAAAAATAAAAAATTCTAAAGATTGGCTTTGTATTAAGATACAAAAAATTAATAAATAACCCAACAAAACTAAACTCTTAATATATTTATAGAAAATATGAGTAATTTTTAAAAATATTAAAAAATAATACAAAAAAATTTCACAAATTTTTAAGCAGAAAATATTTAAATCAAATAAAAAAAAATGGAAAAAAATAAAAAATTCAAAAGATTGGCTTGATATCAAGACAAAAAAAAAATTAATAAATAGCCTTACAAAACTAAACTCTTAAAATTTATTTTATTTACTTATATAAAGCTAGCTTATATTTAAAAATAAAAACTAACAGTTAAATATAACAAGCCGTGGCTAAAACTCTTAAAATATTGATCAAAAATATGAGTAATTTTTCAAAAATATAAATAAATAAAACAAATTTCCAAAAAAATTTTGCCAATAAAATATATAAAATAAATTTGAAAAAAAATGGAAAAAGTAAAAAAATAAAAAATTTATAGGATTGGCTTGAAATCATATATATATAAATATAAAGTCTTAAAATATTGATTAAAAAAAAATAGTAAAAGTAATATTTCAAAAATATAAAAAAATAAAACAAGAATTTCTTGAAATAAATTTTTTTGACAGTTGATAAATAAAAACTGTACTCAAATAAAATCAATTATATTTCAGTTCTTGACCACTCTCCTTGAGTGTGAATCCCACAGAGCCAAGATTTTCGAATGTGACGGCAGATTCGAAAAAATTCAACTATTATTATGCATTTAATCAATAATTAACAGCGGACTCTACTTTTATCTCTGAAGGTCTTTAAATTACATATGGGCACAGAGTATACAAACTTCTATAGCCATTAGAGCACATTTTAAAATTACTGCAGAAATCTGACATTTTCCATATTTATCGATAGGGTAAGTATTATCGAAAATTTGATATAACTAGTTAAACTTTGATTATATCGCCATTAAGTTTTGGAATTCTTTTGGCACTGAAGATAGCAAAGACATTAAGTAAAAAATACATATTTGATAATTATAAAAACAATAAAAAAATATATTATAGTACATACTCAATCCCTCATTTTAAAAAGCCTCCTACGCCTCTGTTTCCCACTTATTCCCACATCCTTCATACACACTTTCATCATATAGGGCTACGGCTATTTGTATATGTAGATAGCTCCTGTTGTCAGGTAGCACAGTCAGATCATCGTCATCATTTATGAAAGGCCTACATGGAAACCAAATTATGCAAATTTCCTAACCACAACGTCGATGACTTGTAAATTTTGGCGACGTTCTACGGGTTGGTTTTCAAGCTGTTTAGATATCAAGATATGCCAAAAGGTAAGCATCACTCACACACTCTCACACACACACCGCACGATATCCTGCAAATATTTGATGCTGTGGTTGTGTTGCAACCTCGTTGAAATCCTAACCTGCCCCAGAATTGACCTGCACTTAGTGCCGTCATCGTCGCAGCTTCGGGCATTTGTATTAATTCAGAGAGCTTTAGAGCGTGCCACATGTCAAGGCTGTGTGGAAACCGCAGCCAGTAAAATTTCACGTGCCAAATCAAAATCAATTAATCAAATCGAACCACATAAATTATAAATTAAAAGCCTGTTTATATACGCCCACCAAAAGCGCCAGCGCCATGTCAAAGGTCATCAATCAATTCGACTCCGAGACACCAACACAAACGTTTCTATTATGTATATAGAGTATTTATACATAAATAATATTTCATATTGGCATTGGCATACAAATTGTATTCGTTTGTATTCTAAATCATAAATAAATATTAAAAATGAATTGCCTTCTGGATTTGTTAGTCATTTTATGTCCGATATATACAAAAAGTGCTAAAAATATAAAATGAGTTATATTTTTATAATTTTTTTTTTGTATTGGAAACAATCAATGAAAAAATCATGGCAATTTTTATTGCTGACTGTTGCAACAAAGCCTTAGAAAAGAGAAAAGCAACAAACAATTAATGATCAATTCTATTTGAAATAAAATGCAATGAAAAAGAAAAAATGTTATAAGCGAGTAAGGAATATTCGATACTCTTTCTCAAAAAGCACTAAGTTGGTATAGAGGGATAACACTAGATAACAAGCAACGAGAGATGTCATTCTGTATCGCATATCTACAAATACTAGCGTTATTCTAGAGTTGCCAACTCTATAAAAATACTAGCTGACCCGACAAACGTTGTTTTGTCATATAAATTATTTCTAATGAGAATCGGTGCAGCCGCTTGGGAGGAGTATGGTAAAAATTTAAAAAAAATGTTAGGGGTGGCAACCCTTATCACCTAAGGGTATAAAAAATAGATGTTGGCCGATTCTCAGACCTACCCAATAGGCACACAAAATTTCATGAGAATCGGTTCAGCCGTTTTATAAAAATATAAAAAAAAATGTTAAGTGATTCTTCTTAACTGACAAAATTTCTTAACGTTTTTACTGCCTGGCCCGTCCTAGAGTTCCTTCAAGATTCAAATACCCTAACTTTTTCATTTGTTCTAAATTTGGAAACCAAGTAAAATTAATTCAATGATAAACACTATAAAAAAATATTTTTTTAAAACAAAACAATATTTAAAAGTTGCTTCTAGATCAAATTCCATTCTATATTCAATTTCTATATTTTGGCTAAATTTATAGAACAAAAAACGCACCAAAATGTTTATAAAAAGTGAAATTAATTCATTTAATTTTTGAACATTAATAACTCTAAATTTACAAAGAAAAAATTATGGTTTTATAATTGTCATTAGCTGGCACATATTTGTGAACCCATTTCACTTAATATTTCAACATACCGTAAAGTATTATAATAGAAAATATGTGACAAAATAAAATCTTTTTTAAATCAGAAAATATCACTTACCTTATTATTTCACGTTTTAAATATTCAGTTCAATTGAATTTTAATACATTACCAATACATTAGTTTCATCAGTTCGTTAGAGTTTCAGAAATATGGGAATATTCGTTTTGGCGTGACGTTACCATTCGATGAAAGATAAGAGAAAATAAATCTATATTAGTAAAATATATTTTTTGGCTTGTATAACTCTTAAATATAATAAAAATCATAATTTTTATAAAGCAATTTTGATAAAAATAGGTTTGTCAAAGACCCAAAAGGATTTTGACTTAAAATAAAAAAAATCAAAAACTCTGCGAAAACTAAAATACTTTTTATTAAACTTTTTTTTAGTATCACCTTTAATCTTATTAATTTTATAATCCATCATTTCTTTTTTTTCTGTATTCTAAGTAAATGGCGTGATGTTACATAAATTTCTATTAAAAAGGTTTATTAATCAAGTAATCGAAAATGCTGATGATTTAGAAGCTTTTTTTACATACAACTTTTTTTTGTAAAAAAAATGACACAAACACGGCAATTTTCAATTTGGCGTGACGTTACTTTTCAATGAAAGACAGGAGAAAAAAACTATATTAGTAAATTATATTTTTTTGCTTGTGTAACAACTAAAATTATAAAAGAAAATCTGAATTTTATAAAGCAATTTTGATAAAAATAGGTTTGTCAAAGACCCAAAAGGATTTAGACTTAAAATAAAAAAAACCAAAAACTCTGCGAATACTAAAATACTTTGTATTAAACTTTTTTTTAGTATCACCTTTAATCTTATTAATTTTATAATCCATCATTTCTTTTTTTTCTGTATTCTAAGTAAATGGCGTGATGTTACATAAATTTCTATTAAAAAGGTTTATTTATCAAGTAATCGAAAACGCTGATGAAAAAATAAGCCACAAATATAAGAATTTTCGTTTTGGCGTGACGTTACTTTTTTTATTTTTATGCTTATGTAGCAGTTAAGCAGTTATCGAACTGTCTGATAACAAAATGTGAGGAAAATAAGTTTGCCAAAGCTCCAAGGGGGTTTTGTCGTAAATTAAAAAATCTAAAAACTCTGCGAACCTTGCCAAAACTTTTGTAAACAATTTTTTTAAATTCATCTTTGATATTGTAAATTAATTTCGCAAAAATTGTTTTGTTTTTGTATTTTAAGTATATGGCGTGACGTTACAAAATTGTTTATCAAATCAAGAAAGCGAAATCTCTAAGGACTTGGAAACTCTTTTACATACAATTTTTTTGTGTGTAAAAACTTACAAAAAAACTTAAAAACTTTCTCTTTTACTTGTAGTCTTAGTTAATAGCGTGACGTTACATTAAATTTTATTAAAGTTAAAAAAATTTGTTTTATTATTTTTATTTTAATTTATTAAAAAGCAAGGACATTTATATTTAATAAAAATGGCATAACGTTATACACAATTTTATACTAAAATTAAAAATAATGTTTTAAAAATAACTTTTTTTCATATTAATTAATATAGAAAAAATATCAATATTTAATAATAATAAAATGGTTTTGTATATGAAATAATAATGTATTGAATGCTTTGAATATTAAATAAAACATTAATTTATTGAATTACGAATTGAATATGGAAATGGCGTGACGTTACATCAACTTTTATTAATGTTAAAATAAAATATTATATATAGCATTCTTTTTTTAAATTAATTAATATAAAAAAACTATCAATATTTAAAAAAATGACGTGACGTTACAATAAATTTTACTAAAGTTAAAATTAAATTTTTTTTAATAATTTCTTTTTTCAAATTAATTGATATAGAAAAATATCAATATTTAATAATAATATAATTATATTGTATGTAAGAAAATAATAAATTGGATGATTTGAATATTAAATGAAGCATTTTATTCTCTTCGCAAAATATAGGCGAAATTCTCGTGAGGCTGAATTTCGAATTGAATATGGAAATCAAGCTGAAAGTGTTCATTGAAACAGAGAAATAATATTGGGAAGGTAAATTATATTATCTTTAAATTATCTTAAACCTCTATTTCCTAGCTTTAGCCTAGCTCACTAAATAAAATCAAATTATTTAAATTTTTTTAAACAATTTATCAAAGTACTAACCAAGTGGCTGTAAAAATCCGCCTAAAATACATATAACCTCCAAAAGAGCATTTCAACAATGCACTTCAAATAACTGCCATGACTAAAAATGTCGAGTACCCCTCGCCGTCCATCGCTTTGTAGTGCCTCAACTCAACCGATGATAAATGATATTTGCGGTTCGCTAACCTTTGCCAATTGTTAGAGAAAACTAACAACAATAAAAAAACACTACAAAAAATACCAGGAAAAAAACACTAATAGCATGAATGCAACATTTGTTTCAAATTGATTGTAAAATTGTACAAAATGGCGGACACTCGACGCCGCTCTGTCTCTTGTGATTTATATGACAAGATGGCTAATGAAACTGCTTAAGAGCGTCAGAAAATTAAATAACGCCATTGCAATTAAGGACATTTTTTGGACACTCTCTCACTCACACACACCAACACGCACACACGCACACTTAAGTTGTGCTTAATGCGCTGCTGTTGAGTGAGCAACTATCGCATTTGTCTTCTCTCTTCTTCTGTCAGCCATTTTGTACAATACTACGTCTGATTTATAAGCCGACACGCACAAGCACAACAAGGACGTTGAGCAAACGGCTGCGGGGAAAGGGATGGGCTGCAGCACAACGATGACAACTCCAACTGACCACTGAAATTTTCTTACCACTGATTTATTTACATTTAAGCAATTTCGTCGCCGTTGCCATCACTATTAAGGGCTGCATAAAAGGCTTGAACCTCGCCCATGCCGCCGCCATTCTTAACCGGAAACGCACTACATTGCAGGCGGAAATTGGCAAAAACTGGAGGGGGGAGGGTACGGCGGCCAGTCTGCAGTGCCAACACCGCCACAGAAGATTAATGTCGTCGCTTTTATTGTTTGGCCAGTTGTTGGCCGTTTTGTATAATTTATCGTAAATAAAAATAAATGCACAAAAAAATGTATAAGAAAATAAAAATAAAAGCCAACAAATTTTTGCATAAGAAAAGTCGCTTAAGTGTTGATATAAAATTTTAAAAGGGTTGTGAACTGTCGTATTTTTTTAAAAAAGCGTCAAGACAGTTTTAAGCCGTAACGCTTAAAAGTGGAGAGCGATTTTTTTTAAGAAATTGCAGCGCAATCGTAAGGAATTTAAATTTATTTAAGATTTAAGTTGAAAATGAGCTTTAAGTAAAGATTTTTGTCACAATTTGGGAGAAGAAAATGTAATTTAATAAGCAGCATGCCCAAAGAAACAAATGCGAGATATCCATAGAGCTGAGGGAGAAAAATTATTTTATAAAATATCAAGATGGTTTTAAAGTAGTATTGAAGTATTAGAAATTTGTTTTCTTTGACCATTATTTTTATATATATATTTTTTTTGCTGCTGCGGACATTTTGGAAGCTTATGCTCCAACTATTTGCGGAAGCTTTTGTATTCATATATTTTTTGCTAGCGTCCTCTTGCGATCATTTTTGGAACTTGCATTAGATGAATTTTACGCATGTGGCCTCTAACGGACATAATTCTGTTTCTTGCCCCCTCTCACGGACAATTTTGGAACTACTTGTTTTTAAATCAAAAACTTAAAACAAACAGTGGATCAACTGTTTATGAAAGTTTACTTATTCCTATTTTTATTTTGGGTAGCGCCCTCTTGCGACTGTTTTTAAAAGTTGGCTTGTATACATTTTTTCGCTTGCTACCTCTCACGAACACTTTTGGAACATGTGGTATTCATTATTAAGTAACTTGCTCCCTCTCGCGGACAATTTTGGAAGTTCTGATTTTCAATTTTGATGTATTTGGGCCTAAGCAAAGGAATGAAAGGAAGACGAAGGGCGGACGAGTGTACTAGAAAAGGTTCAGAGCTATCTATCTCTTCATCTATTAGGGACATAGCAAGACCTTTGCAAGATGTAGTTTCGGAGATCACGAAGATGGTCAGATCCGAAGCAGAACGACAATGGGACACCGTGTCCGGCTATCCCATCTTCCGAGCACTCTGGCCAAGATAAAATCCACAGCGAACTTCCGAACTTCTGCTATTTCACAAGAGAAGGACTTGGATGGCGACGGGAGTTGTAATGGGGCACTGCGTCGTAAGCCTCCTGGCTGAGAGGATGTATGTCCTTCACAACGATTTCCGTCAGAGAGATGAAGAGGAAATAGAAATCATCGAGCACCTAATATGTGGCTGCTCTGAGTTTCTTAGGATACGCACCCAGTATCTTCCTTGAAGACCTGGGCAGTCATAGCAAACCAGGCTCTTTTTATTGATTTCCTAAAAAGGTTAAAAAAAAACCTAAAATAAACAGTGGAAAACTTAGCTCCAGAAGAATAAAGATGAAATAAAAGCTTAAGTCGTGATGCAGCAAGCTGAGAGTAAAATATCTTGACACTGGCGATAAGAACTAAACATGATGAAGATGGTTGAGTTGCAAAGTAAGCAGGGGCGCAACCCTGCAGTTTGTAAAGGAACATAATATTTTAATATCAGTACATAGTACATAAATCATAAAATGGTATGAAGCGCCTAAAAACGAGTCCGCACAGTGGTACAAAGGGCGAATAAGCATTGCAAAAATTAAAATTTTGATGGATGCAATGATAAAAAAAATAAATGCAAGCATATGATTTAGAATTTCCCAAGGACTTAGTAAATAATAAATTTATTCAAATCGGGGTATTAGATATATTTCCTAACGTTCTAAACTGGAACATAGGGTTAAGGATGCTCACATTTAAGTATATTTTCAGCTTGAAGCAAAATGTTGAATTTTTGGTATCAATTTAGAAAATTTAGAGAATTTTTCGTATCTACTGGAAATTGTTTGATTATAGCATCCAATCTAATTTTTTTCTCCGCTTGGACTTCACAAAATTTTGCGAAACTGAAATAAAATAAAATTCCTTAAACTCTGGTTTTGATATTTATTAAATTTAAACTAAAATCAAGCTAATAGGCACCCTTAAACTGTTGATCACGCTAATTCCCACCACGCCCTTTAATCCTCTTATTATTATGGATTTCCGATTCCCATTTGTTAAACTAAACTGTAAGCAACCCAAATAGCCTCAAATCAAACTCTAATCTAATCATAGTTCAGTTCAATGTACCCAAAGTTTCCCCCTTTGAGCCAAATCCAATTGGCAGGCAAATACATTCAAGCCATTCAGCCAGCCATAGGGCTCATTTTAATGTGCAGCAAATCTACGCAAATTTTGGGGCAAACAAATTCGTTTAATGCCACACACACACAACAGCAACAATCAGAGGGGCAAACATTTAGATGGCGACACCTTTGCGACACTCAGCAAACAATATTTGAAGGTTAAATAAATTGACGCCAATGTTAGGGCGTCCGCCAACACATCTCCCCAAAAGCATATGCCCCATGCCGGCAGCGATAAATTTTAGTCCTGCAACACACATACAGACACACAACAGGAAAAGGGTTCAAAGCCTGGACAGAGAGATGACAACGCGGCGCGGGTTTGTAGGCAGCGTATTTACATATAAAGTAACTGGCGGTGCACATTTCCTGCTTTTTTTGGGCGGCGGGATGGGCTGTGGGAACCAAATCTGTATCCGAATCTGTTTTGGGGCTGGTTAATATGGCGGCGTCAAAACAACATTTAACATACAGCACGCACGCATGAAGCGCCGGCAAGCGGAAGTAAATATAACACGCAGCCAGCTGTGTGCACAGTGCGTATACGCAATAAACATAAAATTTGAAAAGCAGCAGGATTACAGAACACAAACAGGAAGCTGTTAGGGGCCACAGCCACGTTAGGTTAGAATACCTTTAGGTATATGTATGTACAAGGTATATATATATATATATATGTAGTATGCATGTACAAGGATATGGCCATATAGAGCCAACAGTTTGCAAATTATTTTTTTAGTACTTTATTCAATGCGCATTAGGCCTGCATTACAGCAACATATACCCTAACTTTGATATGCTGAAAGCACAGGATAAGGGTTATATTAGGTTAGCTGTAAGCAGGCAGGACATCATAGCAGTCTGTCAACCAACAGCAGCTGGCTAGTGTGCCCCAGCAATACGCTCAAATGAAAAGCATCCATTTTGATCACTGCCTAAAAGTATGCAACATATTTTTATTTTGAAAGCAATCTGCATGCAGTTTTAAAATACAGTGTATATTATAGTCTGTATAACCCACTGTAACCAACCCACTTGTTTTCTCCTTTTTTGCTTGTTTTTTTACCAGTGACTCCCCTTTAAATCGTAAATAAATCGTAAAAAAAACGTGAAGCACAGCTTGTTTCTCACTTATGTGTTCCTAAAAACTAACTAATGTGGGTTCTTTGTGGCCCTTTTAATTTATGTGAAACAGTTTTTCCTCTCTCTTCGGTACTTCAACTCCCCTACTCTTACTTTTTGCTGCGATGATTAGGTTCTTGAGATTGCCGGCAAGTTCTAAATAAGCGAACTTTACGCACGTGTGCATCGACTATCTGTCTGATTATGTTTGGGAAATGGCCGTAAGTTGGGTCAAGGTGTGGAAAATGCGAGTTCGTTTAGTTTTTATTAGTCTGTTGATAAGCTGGAAAGTTTTTTGTGTAATTTAAATAAGGTATGAATGAAAGAGGTTAAGGTGTCTAAGAATGCAAAAAGGTGAAAAGTTTTTAGCTGTCTTTGGTTATATTTTGTGAAATCTGTCAATTGAGCAGAATGGCAAACAAAGAGCAGCATTGAAGTTTGAGAAATTACGTTCTTAAGCACTCTACAAAGGGAGTTAGTTACAGCTGTTTACAATAAGGAGTTTAGTATTGGAAAAGTGTCATTGAGAGCTGGAGTGGGTCACAAAATTCCCCGAGGCTACCTCAGTGGCTTAATAATAAGAAGGAGCTGAGATAAAGTGACGTAGTCCATAGAATAGCAGAAGTAAATTTTCTTACATTTAAATTGATTTCATCATTTCCTTTATCTCTCACTGGAGCATAGGACCTAAAATAATTATCATTTGACATACGAAAAGATGTTTTGAATGTCCGGTGATTATGCTTTGAGAATCTGAGTCATCGACAACAATAATATAAAACATTGTCTGACCTCCGTACTCGATTTTTTTTGTAGTGTATATGGTAGTGCTGGAGAAATATCGATGCTGACTAACATTAATATTTTCGATATTTTTATCTAAAAAACATCGAACTGCGCTTAACGGCATTCCAAAAAACCCCACACAAATAACAAAAACACGAGACAATTCAGATATTATCTAAGAACCCTTGGATCAGGGACTTCGAATTCAGCTGCCAAAAATATCCATAAGGGGTGCCCGTGTCACATGTAAATTGAGTCAAACATATATCATAATAAAGGACAACCCCACGGAGGGAGGAGGTCACCTTTTTGGTTTTAGACTTTTTGGCTGGTCCTTTAAACAGCATTAAACCAGAGAAATTCCAGCATGCTGGTCAAAACCAGTTTTTACTGTACCAAAATTGAGTCAACTATTTTGGATTTTGTGTAGATTTTTAATTTTAGATTTTAAGCTCGTCGAACTCTTAATTTACACGAGGCATTTGCACTAAACACTATTCTACCATCGCATTGTGAACGCTACATAAAACTTATCGATATTTTTCAAAATCTCCGCTCTAGTTTACTCACTACCAACTTATTCTTTTGTCATATCTATAAAATTTTTGACAGCTCGTGTGAAAATTTTTTCCTCATATAAATTGCGTGCAGCTGTTAAGACAAAAAAAAAAAATACCATAATGAATACAAACTTGGACCCAGTTGATCCACCACTCAAAGGAACCATGTTGGGTCTGCTTTGCGACGAAGGCGCTCTGCTAGCCATTAATTTGTCTAAATATCGCATCTATTATCTGGCAGAAACCGTCTAGTAGGTGCCCAATTATTAAACTTATCGTCAGAAATCCTCTTCAGATTCCAAATCTTTACAGTTGCTGCGCTCCCAACACCAACATGGATCGCCGAGTTCTGACGGATGTCTACAAGGCGCTTGAAGATCTGGGCGGAAAGGTCAGTGTTCAACAGACAATAGATTTGGTGCAAAAAGAGTATAGAATGCTATGCGATGAAGTAATTTTGGCTGGTCGGGATGGCAACCTGCGAGGATGGCTTTTTCCCACAAGCGAGAGCTGCATATCTGCTGGCACGGGCTCTGCACAGGCGACGAAGTACTTGGATTCCAAATGGAAAGCTAATATGAGTTTGGATAAGGCTGCGAAGCTGGCGAGGGCTGCTATCAATGCAGCGGATGAAGATAAAGGCGAAAAGCCCAAAATTGAGATATGCATGTTGTGGAAAGCCAATAAGGAAGAGGAAATTAAGGGTCTGAAAAATAATTGTGTGTGAAATTATTTTAAATAATAAACTAAAAAATATACCAAAAAAAAGAAGAAACCATTACCTTTGTTTTATATGTAGATAAGCAAATGAAAGCAGACCCTTCAGGGGGCTTTTTCTAAAGCCCCGCAAAGAAAGCGTCCTTGAAAGGAGTTCTATATGAGAGCGTCTTTGATTTTTGCTAAATGCTATGTTATCAATCAACTCTAACTACATTGTATTAACTTTAGGGAAAACCTTCAGAGACCTTATTCGTACCACCCTTCCGCAAAGTAATATAACTAGGCGTTCTATATGATCTATGTATATCCTGTCATGTGCAGATTGTACTCTGCCTTCTATCTATACCCGTTTGGGCAAGTGAAACAATGGAACTATAGTTCTATTCTTGGATTAGAGGTTAATTTTCTCAGAGGATCTTTTGAACTTTTAGGCCAAAGTCTCAAGGAGCCCAATCCTTTCCTAACCTAAAAAAAAGATGCACTTAAACTTTTTTGGGATCACTGAATATCAAGTCAAAAGGTCCTTATCAAGTCAGGTTTCTAAGATAACCTCCAAAATAGCTCGTTTTATGGGGTTTCTTGAGAAAATGTCACAAATCTGACGAGCCGATGTTTTTTGAAGCTCAGATGCGGATTCAGCTACCCCAAAAACATTCAGATGAAATGGTCTGGCCTCTTAATCTAAAAATCTAAATCCTCTAAAATTTCCATAAAAATTCTTTATAGAGCCTTGATTTACGACGTTATATATTGATATAATTTGGGGGCGTCTGGAACAGAATTCGGGTTTCTCAGAACTTCGAGTTTTTAAGATACATATTTGATATGAATTTAGGGCATCTGAATCCCAATTCGGTTTGTTCAGCACATCGAGTTTCTGAGATTGTCTTGAAAAAAACCTCGTTCTTGTTGATCTTTGGAGTTATCATAAATCCTAGACTTGTTGGGCCAATTCTGATTAGGATTCATTGAGCCGAAATACTTAGGACAATATATGTCTGACCTAAAAATTATATCTAAAAAAAAACTTTTAAAATATGTAATTTTTTTAATTAAATTGGAAAATGTTTTAATTTTTTTGAATTAAAAATAAAAGTAATAAAACAAAATTTATATATAAATTTTTTTTAAACTCGAAATAACTTAAAAAATTTGTATAAATAAAAAAAATTAATAAAATCTTCTTTCAATATTTTAATTTAAAAAATTTCAAATAAAATGTATAATAATGCAAATAATGGAAAAAAGCAGAAACATTTTTTAAGGACTTTTCTGGTCAGGGAAAAATATCAATATTAAAAAAATATTAATAAAATTTAATTATAACGTTTAAATTTACTTATTTTTATTAACTTAAAATTATAAAACGAAAGTTAAATATAAATGTTTATTTATAAATTAAAAATATCTCATAAATTGCAATATTTTATAATAAAAACTAGAGAAATAATTAGTTCACAATTTTCATTTAAAAAACGTAAAATAAAACATATTATAAGGCAAATCAAAGAAAAAGGCAAAAACTTATTTTTAAAGCCTTTCCTAGTCAGGAACAAAAATTCCGGGTCATTAAAAAAAATATCAATAAAATGTAATTAGTACATATAAATTTACATATTTTTTACCTATTATTTTATTTTTTTGATCTATTATATTATATATATATTATTATTATTAATTATAAAACAATAGTTATATATAAATTTTTTTTTTTTAATTCTTAAATGTCTCATAAATAGCAACTTTATAATAAATTTTATTTTATTTCGCAATTTTATTTGCAAAAATTAAACATAAAACTTATTACAGTGAAAATCATTTAAAAAGGTAAAAATATATTTTTAAAGCCTTTTCTAGTCAGGGAAAAAAATACAAGTAATTAAAAAAAATATCAATAAAATCTAAACATACTAAAAATAATGCAAATTTAGCATGCATTAGTCAACATTAATTTATTTAAAAATTTACCCAACTTCTGGCTTAAATTAATATTAAAAGCTCGCATTTGACATTTTGCAAAATTAAATTTGCTATTTATATTTTCTTAATGCACACAATAAAACAAAAATAAATTGTACTTTTATATTAATATTGACATTCTAAATAATTTTGCATTTAAGCCTGTCAATGCTCAAGTTACGCAAATAATCCGAGTGACCCCCCCTCAGACGGATCGACCTCAAAGCCAACAAATGGCGAAACAGTCAGTTGGATTCGATTTAACCGCATTGTCAGTCAAGTGGCTTAATTAATTTCCACATAAAATTCATTTGTCGTTTACGTAAATATAGTATATAGTATATAGGTATATATATACACTATATATAGTAATATATTATGTACCTTTGGCTGATTGTTTGCATACAATATCATTGCTCATTGACTGATTATTTTGTAAACATATAAATGCAAATGCAATATATAAAAATAAATACGTAAAAAACCCTCCCAAAATAAAAAAAAATAATCCCGGTTTTTCAATACAAACTAATAAATGTAAATTTGACGTTATTAAAATACGAATTTAAACACAATCGAAGGCAATAAATTTGTAGAGACAAACAAAAATAAATAAAATGATGGCAACTCTGGCGATACTTTTTAATTTGGTTTATTAAAAATGCTTTATAGATATTTAATAAATTGCGCATAATTTGCACTTACAATGTATATTGACAGGACGAAGGACGAGGTCGATTGCAATGACAAATCAAATAATTGCTATGACATTTATATGCTAATTATTTTTATTCATTTTTAATTATGCTTTTTACCGCATTGCGATTGAATGGACTTAGCAAACTAAAACAACGAATATTCCAATTATATTTATTTTTGGGATTATTATATGGATTATATTCCGAAATTGAGTAAGCTGATGAATTAACGTCTGGGTGGGCTGGGGGCGTTACTAGAAATGGTAATTAAAGAAACAACTTTGCCTGTCATAAATTAAGGCTTGACTAAAATATGCAAAATATATTTATATTAAATTTTAAATATGAAAAATATATGCATACAATATGCAATTTTTTTTAAAAATATTTATAAAATATTAGAACATATCCAAAGGAGACGGTCTTTTAGTTTTTTAGTGATAAAATGCGACTCCAGCGACTTTCACCAGTGCACAGTGGGCCAGAAAACATTTCTGTCGGTCAAAATATTGTTTCTTCAGGAACTTATGCTGTCTTAAATTTCAATAATAAAATTTAAATTCTTATAAAGAAACGAAAGTAACTGATGATGCAAATTTGATTTCTTCATTTTTAAGTATATAATTTTTGGAAAAAATAAATTGAAAAACGAGCCATATAAAATGTTTTGATTTTATAACTTACAGAAAAAGCACAAAACGGAAAAAAATGTTTAAAAAAAAATTAATTTGTCAGAAGCATTTTTTATTTAAGAAACATAAGGAAATCGTTAAATTCGTAAATAGCCGATTTTGATATAACTTGCATATATAATATTTAAGTACTAAAGCGGGTCAATTTGTATGGATGATTATGAGCAACTTTACCATGGAGTTTTATGCATATTCTGAAATTTTTCGATTCTTTTTCGAGAAAAAATGAATTTTTGGGGAAAATTGAAAAATATCTGTATATCGGTCAAAAAACGTTTTTGGTGCAAAATTCGTTTATTTTCTGTTTGTTTATGAAGATATTCAACAATACATATAATCTTTATAGACATTAAAGAAGCTTTAGATTCAATCGTAAGAGAGTTTTTATGGGCAGCACTCTAGTACCGAAGTATTTCAACAAAGACCATCAGACTAAGGAGCAGGGTATACCAAAGTGACGCCTGAAGGAATACTGAGTGTGACTTTCATTACCAAAAGCAGAGTAAACCACTTCTATTTATTGCAGCCTTAGATGTAGCACTCTAAGCTGTAACTCAACGAATTTTTGGCTGATGTTTTCTTTACGCTGCCCACTGTACAACTTATAGCCGCGTAACTGCAATAGTTCCTTAGTGACTTAATAAAGCAATTATTTATCGATAACTTAAAGGAATTTCAAAGACCAAGATTTTATTCAGAATTGCTCTAGGAACCTAAACTTTTCTCAGTTGGTTTTCCTACACCGCCCACTGTGCTGCTTCTTAACTGCCTAAAATCACCCACCAAGAAAAAAAAAAGGACATTTTAGAAGGCGGAATGACAAAAAGACGACTCCAAATTACAGCTTGTTGTGGGTTAACTCTCAAGTCTATAATTACTCGGTAGCAAAAATGTTTTTGCAATTATGAAATTTGCATAAAATGCTGCCGCCTCCAACTCACCCCCTCCCCGCAGGACTTTCACTGCTTCTGCTACATTCAATAAAAGCGAAATTTCATTCACTGTCTGTGTGTCAGTGTTGGAAAATTACAAAGCCACAAAAAGCTGTGTGGACTTGTCAGGAGTAGGCGTGCCAATTATATGGCGAAAGTTTTGGCCAGTTCATGTCAAGGCCTTAACAAGTTGTACTCTAATTGGTTTTTGATTCCGTCAGTTTTGGTGAGTTTTCGTTTTTTTTCGTCCTTTTTTTGAGCCTGTAAAAGACATAGCGTTAAATTGTTATTAGTTTGACACATTAGTAGGAGAATTTCTGTGTGTTGGCTGCTTTTAATGACTGAGGGTGCGAAGGGGGCGTGGTAGTGTTGTAAAAGTTACAAAGTAAAGTAAAGTAAAGTACACTTCTAACGATGTCACATGCCTACAATTTGCAAGTTTTGAAAATATCTAACAAAATTAACCCTTAAGTGTGTGCTGAGAGCAAAAAGCCAACCAGCCAGACAGATAGACAAAGAGACTGTCAGTTAGTTGAGTGCTGCCAAGCTGTTTAAGTTTTTCACCTGTATGCCTGTGTGTGTGTTGTGTGTGTGTGTGTATTGGTGTTTGCTCTTTGTAAAGTTGACTACGCTAATATGTCACTTTGTCGTGGCAAAAGTTAACTTTTCTCGCCCAGCCCTGGATGGCTTGATGGGTTCTGCACTTTGGCCATGCACTCAACACAGTTTTTAGCTTCTCTGCTGCATGCATGTATAAGTATGTGTGAAACCAAAAACCAAGCTAACACACGCACGCTACCACACACAGATACTCACACACACACAGACATACCTTACTGCTACATTCATTTTAGTTCTATATCTACCTGGCGTTACTCTGCACGTTTCAGCATTAAATTTGCAGTAACACAAATTGCTGTATATGTGAACACTGTGTGTGCGTGTGTGTGTGTGTGTGTTTGTATCTGTGTGTATGCGTATCTGTGTGAGGGCAACCATCTAAAAGCCCGAGCACAAAGACAACATATAAATTGAATTGTTGGCAAGCGAAACGACACGAAATGAAATGAAATTTCAAGAAAATTTTTGCTGATTTGAAGTTAGTGTAGTGCAGAAGGCGATAAAAGTTGTGGAATATATATTGAAGTTACACTAAAGTCATTAGACTTATTATTTATTTATTTATTTAAGACAAAAAAAGAAGGAATTGTATATATTGAAAAAAAAAAAAGCACATCAACAATTTTGCAGAATACGAAGTCTCAAAAGCTCCATAGTTTCGGGTGCAAAATTATAGAGAAAGTAACTCGAAGTAGCGCTTCTCCAATTTTTTCTTAATTTCACAAAATTTAGGTGAAAATAAACACTACTTTCCTTAGTCCAAAATATTATATTTAACTAATCACACATTTTAAATAAAATAATATCATTTATTTATATTGCGTATACGCAATATTATTATTTCCCACTAGCCAAAAAGTTTACATCAATTTACCACTAATTAATTTAGTTTTTGCGTATTATGCTTAAAGTTTTAAAAATTCGCATAATTAAATAATTACCAAAAAAAATAAATCCAAAACAGCGCTAAACAGCGATTTTTGGTGACTGAAATAAAAACACAATTTATTTTTTGGCCATAAACTCCATTATAATTATCAAAATGCGAACAGTTTAAGTGCATTTATAAATTGCACATTTTATTTAATATTATTAAATGTTCTATATAGGTATATATAGGAAAATCAATTCCAATGCCTGTGGCTAGGCAATGTTTTATATTCGAAAGCAATTTATTCTCCTATACTGACCCAATTAATTCAAGTTTCTCTGTTGTTTTCATAAATTTTTGGAATGTAACTGGAATGTATTTATATTGCAAATGAATTGTTTTAAGCAATCTTTTATAAAAAAAATCATTTTGTATTTATTTATAGCGCTTTTAAATGGTAGTATCTTTAGCAGGTTTTTGGCAATTTTGGGCAGGACTTTAATGCAGAGCTTAAAATTAATATCACCAAGATGATAAAGCGCCTGATATATAAAAATTTACGGAACAAAAAATTCTTTAAATATAATTTTTTGGTTGAAAAATAAGAGAATGAGTTAAAAAAAAATTTGAAAAAATTTAAATTTGTAGCAATTTTTTTTTTTTTCAACTACATTTTACGCAACTTCCAGACTTTAAAATGCATAATTTGGTATGTGTGCTAATGTATGTATGTCTGTTCCTACCCATATGTTCATTTTTTTTTCGTCTTGCCACATTTTGTTGCTCTCTTTTGCTGCAAGCAACTGACTAAGTCTACACATTTCTGGCACCTTTTTGATTATAATTTACGAGTGAATGTTGTTACCATTCTTCGTGTTGTTGTTGAAAAATTTGTAAACTTTTATAGCAAACAGAAGCTGGCTGCTATGGCAGACGGGCAGAGGGGCAGAGGCAGACAGGAACTGCCAAGAGCCGCACAACTTCTGCATATTGCAAACACATTTCCAGGCTCTGCCACAAGGTGCAAATCTCTTACTCACTCTTTCTCTCTCAGCCGCTCTCTTTGTCCCTCTCTATTGCTTTTTCCAAGCGCGTTAGTGTGTATGTGTGTGTGTGGTAAAAGTAACTTTCAAAAGGCAAGCAAAAGTTATACTTCCCCCTTTTACTTTTGCCGATTCTTTAACATTTTATACACTGCACATATAGATCGAAAGGGTATATAAAATTTGTTTAAACTTATGAAACAGTGCAAGGAAAGTGTTTTCAAGTATGCCATGAGCAGTCCAGGAAAATTCCATGAAAAAGTTCCTTGAGATCCTTTAGTTTTGAATAAAAAAAATATATTAAAAATATAAAAAATACGGAATAAAATATTGGGATTCGTTGTTATACCCCACGCTTCGTGCAAAATACATTTTTATATATGATTTAAAACCGACTAATTTGTTGCAAGAGATATTAAATAGAAAACGCAAAATAAGCGAAAACAATTCATTCGTTTTTGCTTTCAAGGCACGTCCGAATAATACCAAAATTTGTTCCTATTTTATGCAGTTAATTTCATTTGTTATAATATGAATTAAAAGTTTATAAAAAAGGAACAAGTAATTTTCAAAGAATCATTCACAAAAGCAATAGCCTCTGAGTAGGAGAAATTTGGCCATAAGGAAGCAATGAACATCTTTTTTTTTATTCACAATCAACCGATAAGTACAAAAAGTTATAATAAAATATTGATAAATCAATATAATATATTGTTTATTTTTTTTTAAAGCATTAACATATTTTTTCAACAAATTGTCGGACGTTCAAATTAATTTAAGCAAAAAATGTTCAATATATGGTAATATTATCTATTACCTTTGCTATTACCACTCTTGAAATAAATTAGGTGTTAATCTAACATATACACAAATAGCTCAAAATAAATATCTAAAAAAAAACAGTGGAAAATTATCGTGATTTTGATAATTTTTGCTTTAATTCGTATCATTTATGTGTTCTTTTCAATGAAAGCTGAAACAATAAAATTTCTCGGAGGTGATCCCGAATTTGACATATTTTTACATTAATCGTCTAATTTGGAAGTTATGGCTCTTTAAATATGGGACTCTAAATTAATAAATAAATTTAAAAGTTTAAATGATCACGAATTTAGATTATTTTTGCGTTAAGTCGTTTAATTCGGAAGTTATGGCCATTTAAAGACAAAAAATTAGGTCCGATTTGCAGTGATCGTGATTTCGATTAGTTCGTCTCATTTAGAGTTATGGATATTAAATTCGAGACGATAAAATTTTTCGTAGTTAAAGTGATCACGAATTTAGTTACCGATACAAATTATTCCACACCAAATATATTATCACATATTCTTATTTGATTTTTATAATACCAAATTTTTTTCTATATCAGAAACACACTACAATTTTTAATTTTTAAAACATATACTAGGAAATCTTTTCCATTAAGAATTCCTTTCGCTTTTTCAGACTGAACATACCAAATTGATTGACGAAATAAATCGGTACAAAAAGGTGACCTTTTAAGTCGACTTCGATTAATTTTCTATTACTATGCCGTAGAGGAACTATAAGGAGGATATACCTACATAGAAAACATATACTTTTTTTTTGCAAAACTGCATTTATTATTATTACTTTCATCGATACCTTTCTTTTTTGCCGACACAATTGAAGAGAGTAAAATATATTTAATGTTTTATTGCAATCTGCTTATAGTTTCGTATTCGAAAATGGAGTCAGAACTTCGATTTTTTGCCATAAAACTAAAAAATAAACAGAACTTAGAATTTGATTTATAGTCAAGAATAGAATCGAACAAATTTCACCCACTTTTCGAATAAGCCTATTTATAATTAAAAAATCATCGAAATATTTATAATTTTATATTTATAATTAAAAAATCATCGAAATTCCCTTTGAAGAACTATAATGCAATTTTTCGCAATAGGATTTGTTTTTGCAAAATACGATGCTTTTAGGAGTTCCTTTGTATACGAAATTTTATGACAAATTAAATTTATGACAAATATTCTGATTCCGTGACTATTACCTATATGGGACATTCTTTTACAATTCGTACACCTTTTTTGACCTAAGATTTTTAAATCTCACCAAAATTTTTTTCAAGGATGATTTTATGAAATAAGTGAACACGTGTATCGGCATTTCACCGAAAAAATTTTTTTAACGATTTTATGAATATTCAAAGTTTTGCTGGTTCGCGCTATAGCACTACATGTAGAATAGATTATCTCCGGCTCTATTTATCCGATCAGTCTATTTTTTTTTATTTTGTTCGTTAATATATTGTCTTTAAAAGGTATGAAGTAACATTCTTTTCCATTGTTAACAATTGTACAATATTAAGCATTCAATTGTTTATTTAACTTTTTAGTGCCGGTCCCCACAGTGAAAAATTCAATAAAAAATATTATCATATTCGCAATTTTATAACCTAAATAACGCATATTTTTAATTAACGGTACCTTTCTTAGTTCACGAGATATTAAATATTTTCGCGCGCAAGTCGTGCGTGCGCCATTGGCACGTGTTCCGCGCGACACGGTCCAGCGTGTTTCGTGCATTGTGATTGAACGTGTTTCACTTCACACGCGCTTCGCATATATCGCTGGCCATACGTACTGCAGGTTGCAAGTTTCTTAATAAGCAATAAAGACAGTATGTTGTAATGTTTTTAAGATAATAGGACAATATAGTGTAACAATACAATACAGTGATTCAAGTTAGTATCAAAAATGCCTAAGACTAAGTTCCGAAGTGATAGGTGTTTAAACCCTTTCAATATGAATCCTCATCCAAAAATCGGCAAAAATCAAATTCTCAGAAGTGTCACGAAACAACAATTGTTGTCATTAAATAAAGTTGTGAGCAAACAGTCTTTAAAACAGAAAATTTGCTTCAGGTGCCGAAGGAAATTATCCAAAGATAACATAAATAAAAACAATCAAGAACCAGAAGTCAAGGTATGTTAAATATATATATTTTTAAACAATAAGCTAAAATAAAAACAACAATTCAATAACAAATTTCCTTAAATTCTAAAAAACTAAAAAATGACATTAAATCAGCGCCACTTAGTAGTACAGTACACTTAGTATGTAAATGCATCAAACAAATTGGAAAAAAGATTTCAAAAGGCTGTAACCGTGAAGGGAACTTTGGGTTATCATTGCATGATTCCAATTAATCAAAAGATGTTGAAAGCAAAGCATTTTTCTTTGGAAGATGATTTCACCGAAATAAAAATTATAAAATGATATTCTATGCTATAGATTTCAATAAATTAATATAAATTGAATTATTGTATATTAAAATATATTATTGCAGACTATTATTATATGCGTTATATTGTTGTAATAAACGAATTGAAAACAAGGTTTTGAATTTGACTTCTAATGTTCCTTAGTTCTCAGGACGCTTCCCGAATTTAATTCATCTTATTTTTTTACACAACATTGTGGCAACACTAAATTTTTTTTTCTAACAATTAAAAATCTTAGCGTATAACATACATCTACGAACAAAAATCTCGTGCGACGTGGGTCGCGAGGAACCCGTGGCAATGGCGCGCGCACGACTTGCGCGCGAAAATATTTAATATCTCGTGAACTAAGAAAGGTACCGTTAATTAAAAATATGCGTTATTTAGGTTATAAAATTGCGAATATGATAATATTTTTTATTGAATTTTTCACTGTGGGGACCGGCACTAAAAAGTTAAATAAACAATTGAATGCTTAATATTGTACAATTGTTAACAATGGAAAAGAATGTTACTTCATACCTTTTAAAGACAATATATTAACGAACAAAATTAAAAAAAAAATAGACTGATCGGATAAATAGAGCCGGAGATAATCTATTCTACATGTAGTGCTATAGCGCGAACCAGCAAAACTTTGAATATTCATAAAATCGTTAAAAAAATTTTTTCGGTGAAATGCCGATACACGTGTTCACTTATTTCATAAAATCATCCTTGAAAAAATTTTGGTGAGATTTAAAAATCTGAAATTATATTTTTCCCGAAATCCGTACGGGTTGTAAAAGAATGTCCCATATGGAATTTCAAACTTTATACAAATATTTTTATAGTACACGAAATTTGAGATATGACGAACAAATATTGTGTTCCATTGAGTATGACCTATAGAAAAGTTTGACTTCTTAGCAAATATTATTATAGTAAAAATTTAAAAGCCTAACAATTGCTCAAAATTGTTCTTATTTAACTTCGAATTCTCCAAGCCATTTGTAAATCATTTCCCATCTAAGCAAATCACTTAATATTTCCAAAAATAAGTAGAGTATTTCATATTTCGGCATATGCCATGACCCATTTTTCTTTTTTGGTTAACAAAACTTTGCAACATTTTATTAGAATTTAAAATACATGCAGCAGTCGCCATAAATTTCATGACTTGCTACGACAAGCGAAAGTTGACACCAGGAGCTGCTCCTAGCTGCTGTTTCTCGGCTGCTCCTAGCTGCTCCTTGTGGCTGCTCCAACCGCTTCTAGACTGCCTTCAATGACTGTAGCTTTAAGGCGACGAGTAACGCATAATTTATGCTCATTAAAGACAAATACCAGGCTGACCCACATAGGCAATTGACTGCACTTACAGGACCTGACAAAGTAGCTAGCCAGGCATTTTGTTTTTCGTAGCTGGCTCCCGAACTGACTCCCTGACTGAAAGACTGACTGGCAAACGGATTCACGCTGGAATAAATGCCTTTTACTGCTTTAGAATGCAAACTTTTTCGCACTCAAATTGCAGCTACAACAACTACAACAACAACTAGGAATACTGTAACTTTCACACATTTACACAAAAAAAAAAAAAAAAATAGAAGAAATAGAAGCAGAGAAAAAGGACGAGCTGAGACCGAGACCGAGCCACATTTGAATGCTTAAAATTGTTTGCTGTTTTGTTGGCTGGCGCATTGTTTGAAGACCCAAGTTGAGAGGCGGCGGCGCATCGAGAAGAAAGCATTTTGTGCTTCTCGTATTTTTTGTTGTTTTTGTTTACTCCTTTTTTTTTGTCACTCTGGCAACGCTGGCAAAGCGGAAGAGCTATGCCGGCTGCCAGTGTTGGGAAGTTGGAAGGAAGGCAGAGAGAACAAGGCAACCAAACGGCCGACATTGCCGAATGAATTGCAATGAAATTTTGAGGCAAAGTTTTTGTGCACTCTGCTGGTGCGCCTCCTCGGCTGGTTGGTTGCATTTTTCTGAGACTATAACGATGACATCAGCAACAACAACAACATCCAGAAGAACTGCTTCCCAAAAACAACAGCTGCAGCTGCAATGAGTGGGCTGCCACGCCCTCTTCCGCCCAGTTTCAGCCAGGCAATCTTCAGTCACAACTTTGGTTGTGGCTTTGGCTCAACGCCAAACGAATTTTTTCGCCGGAAGTTTGGTGTTAGAAATCGAGTGAGCCAAACGGGCAGAAACCGCAGCAGTCGCTACCAAAAATGTGACCAGGTTTATGCGAAAAGGAAGATTGTAATATTTTTGAGAAGGTGCTGGGCTAAGGAAGGAAGGAGATGGCAAGCGAATTTGGTGGGAATTAAATTTATTAGATGATATTCAAGTCAAAACCACCAGAAGCTCGTTAAATTAATATTAAGTTTGGTATTAAATACTAGATTTAATTTGTTAAAAAAATATATATTAAATTATATATTTTATGATTTATGGTATTTTAGTGTCTGAAGAAAAAAATATGCGATTTATGATATGGATTCACAAACATAAAATTTTGGAAATATTTATTATGAAGGCAACCCGATTTTTTAGAAAGAATAAACATAAAGCTGATTAAAAAGAATGATAAAGCTAAATTTTTAATTATGAAGGCATACCATTTTTTTCGAAAGAAAAACCCAAAGCAGAGTGGAAAGCAAGATCTAAAAGGAATAAAGAATTTTTATAATATCATCATGATTCAACTGATACTTAGAAACTTGATCTAAATTAGTCTTATTTTGTTAATAAAAAATATTCAGAATGCCGGTGATTATCATCTTTCTGAGTAGAGATTGCAAATAAATTTCATGGAAATAGAACCACAGATAACCACCTTAAGACTTAATGAACTATATCCTAAGATCAAAAATGTAGGGAACCTGCTAATCACGTTAGTATAATGAATAATAAAAAGTTGTTATCTTTAAAAGATATTCAGTATTTTTAGGACTAGAAAGTAGAGTATGTAGAGTCTCCAATGCTCCCAAAACAAGCATTTTCCGCATAAAAATCAAACTTTCGAAAATCTATAGATATAAAATTTGGAACACTTTTTTTTAGTGCGAATACATGAAATCCTTTTATGATTTACTATACTCACTGAGCCATATTATCCAAAACTGCAATGGCATTAGAAAAATGTTTTAAAATAATATTACTTGCCCATTTTTCGGACTTTAATTTCAGTAAAAAATTCCATACAAAAAACTTTAAAATACTTGGTCACACTATAAAGTGGGATGAAATATCTTTACACAATCATTTTAATCAATTATTTAAAAAATTCCAAAATTAAATAAGTAAATTTGTTTTCAAATCTTGAAACGGACTGTGGACTTTATCCTTTAAATAATTATATTGTTTTTAATTTTAGAAAATTTTATTAGTCTTTCATAACAATATTAATTATCTTTTTCAACTATCTAAAATTATCGTTATTTTCGGGTAGATCTTTTAGTGTTTTTATAAATAAAGCGCTTATATAAAATATGCTTTATGCCATACAATTACATCCAAGCCAAGGAAGAAACCATATACATTTTCTAGAAAATTTAGAGGAGTAATTGCAATTTCTTATCAGGCAATAAATATTGTTGCAGAATTTTATAATAGCCGTTTATCAAACAAAAATCATCTTACAATATATTAAAATACAAAAATTCCTTTCCGCCTTTAAAGCTCTCGTTTCTCCTTGCTAATTCGCAATTTTTGACACGCATAAACTTTGTTTGCTTTGCCTTGTTGGCTACTCCATTTTGTTGCAAGCCCATATGCTGGCATTGCGACTTGCTACTTGCAACTCCTTTTGGTTCATGGCAGTCGACGTTGCACATATGCGTGCGGGCGCCGTAGAAAATGAATTTTAGGCCAGTCCAAAAGCTTTGGCATCTTCCTTGCTAATTTTTCCCAAGAAGCATCAAAGTGTGCGTATGTGTGTGTGTGTTTGTGTGTGCATGCAACACACTCACAACCATATAAAGCAGCATCCGTTCCACTTTTAGTTGCACCATTTAGTTCAAGCTGACGAACTCTGGGCCAAAGTTGCCAACTGTTTGGTTTTTGTTGCTTGTTTTTTATACCTTTTTAGAGGGTATATTCATTGGTAATAAACACTGGCCAAAAAGGTTCTCTTTTTTTGAATGGGAAACTTATTTTGGCTGAACTCGTTTAGGTTTCTAACAAAATTTTTTACAACAGTTTTAATATTAACGTGAAAACATGGAGAGTGTAAAACGCGTATTTGAACTGGATAACAATTTTGTGGTCGTATATACAGGGCGGTCAGATAGGCCTGGAATACCCTGCTCTCAGTATGGAAGACAGTTAGGTAACCTAATGTAACTAGGGTCGGAAAACCCTTATTTGACATTTCTAAAAAAATAAAAATAATTTTCTAAAACATATTAAACCGATTGGAGTCAACTGAAAACACTTTTCAAATTTACAAATTCTCAGTTCGCTTTTTTTAAAAAAAAAAAAAACATTTTATTTTATACTCTCAAGCTGAAAAAGAATTCTTTTGGGAACACGTCGAGCCTTAGATCTTCAAAATCGGCTAAGAAATGCATATGGAAATGTTAATAGGTCTTTAAAACGGAGGTGCATTTGTTGCTAAATTTTTTTAATAAATATTCTAAAACTTATAGTTTGAAAACTCAATCATAATTTAAATTAAAAAATTGTTAAAAAATTTTGAAAGTTAAAAAATTTATTTTTTTTTAAATACGAATAGCTAGGCAAATATTTTTATTACGTCGTGAGAACCAATGAAAAATTATAACATTTTATTTTAAAGCAAAATAAAATTTCGAATTAAAAATACAAATGTTAAATTAACTTTTTAAATCAAAAAAATTCCGAAAAATATTAAATTAAAAATGAGAGTTTTGTTTCATTTATAAAAAACATAATTTTTTAAATAAAAATAATTTAAAAAACATATTGTTTGCCTAATTTGAAAATGAAAAAGAGAGTTTTTGTTCAATTTATAAAAAAATAAAATAAAAATAATGTAAGAAAAATTGTTTGCCTAATTATAAAAGGAAAAAAAGAATTTTGTTCAATTTATAAAAAAAAATTAAAATAATTTAAAAAATATTATATGCCTAATTTTAAAATAGAAAAGAGACTCTTGTTCAATTTATAAAATAAATAAAAATAAAAATAATTAAAAAAAAAATTGTTTTCCCAATTTTAAAATGAAAAAGAGAGTTTTGTTCAATAAAAAAATAAAAATAATTTTACAAAAATTTTTTGCCTAATTTTAAAATAAAAAATGGCGGACGTAAAGTCGGGCGCGGACGACTTTAGGATACCCTGTACCACTAGCTTGCAATAAAGTCCGATTTCTTCACAAAAAACCAAAAACAGAAGAATTTTAAGCAAAAATTTTTTTTGACCGATCGTTCCTATGGGAGCTATATGATATAATCAACCGATTTCAATAAAATTTGACACAGTCTTAAATACCTTAAAAAAGATATGAATGCCAAATTTATTTCAAATATCTTTACAAACAAACAAAACACATCGAATTTTGTATAAAAAACGTGTTTTTGGACCGATTGGTCCTATGGGAGCTATATGATCTAGTCAAACGATTTGGATTAAATTTGGTACAGTGCTTAGGAACTATAAAATACTTACGAATGTAAAATTTGGTCCCAATATCTTAACAAACAAACGAAACACAACAAATTTTGTTAAAAAATCGATTTTTTGGAAGATCGGACCTATGGGAGCTATATGATATAGTCAACCGATTTTGTTCAAATTTGGCACATTGCTTAAGTGGTCTAAAAAATTTCCAAACGCCAAATCTGGTTACGATATCTTTATTAAAAAACGAAATATAGCGAATTTTTCTTTAAAAAAGTTATTTTGGCCGATCGGTCCAATGGGAGCTATATGATATAGTCAAACGATTTTGATCAAATTTAGTACAGTGACTTGGGAACTATAAAAAACTTTCGAATACCAAATTTGATGATATCTTCATAAACAAACGAATTATTCATCTAAAACGCTTTTTTTTTGTCGAGGTCGTCTCAAACACCCACATGGGAGCTATATAATTTATCCCCGATATCAAAAAAATAAAATAAACTTGTCTCCTATGGAATAATATGGGATCTAATGTGAAAGTTTGGTAACTCTAGCTCTTACCATCTCTGAGATCTAGGCGTTCAAACGGACGGACGGACAGACGGACATGGGTATATCGCGTTCTCTATTCACCCTGATCATATTTTAGGTAACTTTGGGGTGTCTCCGACGTCTCCTTCTATATGTTACATACATTTTCGGCTTGCACAAACTTAATATACCCTAAAAATTGTTTGCCTAATTTTAAAATGAAAAATAGAGTTTTTTTCAAATACCAGAAATTTTTGCTTAATTTTAAAATTAAAAATGCCGTTGTATTTAATATTAAGACGGTCAAAATCCATAATATATCTTATTATAGTACATACTACATATATTAAAAGGACTATCACACAAAATTAAACATTTTTAATTTATTTCAAAGTTTTGGTTCGTTATATAGCATTTATATTTTTTGTTTATACAAAAAAAATATATATATTTTTAATTGAAATAATAATAAGTGGGTAAGTTTGGATTAAGATGATAATTTTATTTACAAAAAAATAAACCAATCGAATTTCTGAAGACAAAATAGATCTCTGCTATAAAAGAATTTGTGAAATATTTTGTTTAGCACAACAATTTTTATAGCACTTTACATTAACAAGGAGCTCCATAAAAATTTTGTAAATATATAACTTACCAACAAACTCAAAAGTATTTTCTCCTCAAATCAGTTATCAACCATATAGATACTAGATGTCTTAGAAGATTTAAAATATATTTACTAAGCCTTTCTCATACACTCTTCATACTAAGGAACTAATTAAAACGTAATCCAATCTTAATGCCACTAAATTTACTGAATATCCTTTCAACGGTTTACAAATAAATAGCCCGAAAAAGTAAAATCGTTTTTTGTTTAATTATACCTCAAAAACTTATTCATTTTATTGGTCCACTGCAAGAGTATTTAAACAGCGGTTTTCCTAACTTGCCATTTCTTGCTCGTTTTCTTTCAAGTTCTTTTTTACTTTTTCGGTTTTTGATTTTACTTTTTGTTTTGTTTGGCTTTCATTGCTTCGCTTTTATTTGCTGTTGCTTGGGCGCTTGTTTCGTAAGTTATTAACATGACTTTATTAACACTCAATTTGCGGTTGCTCGTTGGGGCCTGTGGCGGGGGGTGGGGTGAGAGGCTGTACCCAGGGAGAGAGCGTGGAATGTAGTAGCAACTGCAGTGAAGAGAGAGAGAGTTGAGGAGAGCGCTCAAGGCAGAGAGCGAAGCGAGAGTGAGAGGCTGGCAAATGGCGGGCCCTTGCATTTTATTTGCACACAAAACACAGCGAAGCGTAAAAACAGCAACATGGCCAACCACACACAGATACAAACACACCAACACACTCACAAACATTGCAGCTGCCAAAATAACAAAAAATAAACGCAAAAATTTAAATACACAAGAACCCAAAAAATTGTACAAAATGTTAAAAATTATAGACGCTCCGGCATTTGTTAAAACAACCCGAACACCACAAAATGTTGGCCAACACCGTCAGACCTCAGACAGGTCAGATGTGGTCGCTGTTTCAGCCAGTTGTTGTTGCTATTGTTGTTGCTGTTACCATTATTGTTGCTGTTATTGTTACTACTGCTGTTGATGCCTGGAAATTGTGCACCATGTGGCAAATGTTTTTGTTGCCCATTTTTCCCAGCTTTTCCGTGCACTTTTTAACGAGCATCAGTTTTGTGGTTGACATCATTGCATTGCAGTTTTGGTCAAGTGTCCGCCTTTGGCCACCAAAAAAATTCTAAAAAAAAAAGGTTTTCTAAAATATTAACACGCCGCCTAAACAAATTTAAGGCAAAATTGGGGGTTAGTTTTTGGGTTTTAAGAGACGGTTTAATATTTACAAACTGCTTAAAAGAAAACTATTAGAAAGTATCTTGGACTAAAAATGTATCCAAAAAAATTGAGCACGTTTAAGAAAAGTGTTGATAAAATGAGAGATTAATAAAAACCGAATTCATGTTTAGGAATATTTTTGGAAGCCAATTTTTTTAACTCAGTTGTTTTTTTTGTAAGATCTTCAAAGCTTTTGCGAAAATAAATTTAGAAATAAAAGAAAAATATTTTCCTAAAATGATACAACTGTTGGAAATATCTTAAAGATATAAAAATAGGTATATTTTATAGTCTTATAGTTTATACTTTGCAGTTACTTAACACTGGTTCTATAAAAAGCTTTAACAAAACAGTACGAAAAAAATTTAAATAAAATAATCAACATGTTTATTTTCTATTTGAAAATTAGAAACGTTGGAAAATCATTAAAACGGTGGCGGATCCAAGGGTGAGTTTTCAGGTCCGGACCCTCCGATAAGTTGGTAATGAGTTGAAAATCTTTTGCGAGCTCGAAGTGAAAAGCTCCACAAAATCCAAATTTTAGATTCTCAGCTGCATTTAAATTATTTTTCTTTAAATTTTCAATCACTTTTCCCATTTGGAACAGTCATAGCCACGCCCATATTGCGTCCTACATTTTTCTCTTTTCTTCCATAGTTTCTCTAGGATTTTTTTCTGATAGACTAGATTTTTTTGGGCCTTCATAAGAAAGTATAATTTATTTTATAAAATTATCATGAAATAATAATAAAATATTGCTTCCAAGATTCTTCTTAAATAAATGGAAAAAAAAAAAACTAAATAGTTCTGTGAACACACTTCGAAACTATAAGAAAGACATCTCATAAAAAAATTTAAAATTTTTCTCTTAACTCCGAAACTAAAATATCATACCAGTTCATCAATAGTACCTCATCTCATTTAACAAGTACATCTGTCACCACTCTCAATTTAACCCCCACCATCAACCTCGAACATCTTTCTTTTGCTTCACTTTCTTTCTGCCAACTTCACTTTTATCATCTTCACCCCATTTTCATTTCCATTACATTTTTCCACCGCTTTTCAACCCTTTTTCTTGACCAATTTTCACGTTAATTACACACAGCAAAATTGCAATTGAAATTGCAGGACTCGAAAAAAAAACAAGAAAAATAAAAGAGAGCTCGAGTGTCAGGCATAAAATTCCTTCCCAGGGTACATCCATTTCATCATTTTATAGTTTTTGCGAGTGTTTTTCAGTGTTGGGCAATGTTGTTGCGTTCAGTGTTTTCTAGTGCCTAAAAGGCATCAAAGCAGCACAAAACTAATTGCAACAACACAAACAGAACAACAGCAACAATTATACACAAAATTGAGGCTAAAAACTTTATTAATTGCAAAAATGCCCTCGCTCAGCTGCGGCAATAGTTGAAATTGAGACAAAAGTGCTAAAGAGTTGTGGGAGAGGGGAGTAGGAGGAGAGAGCAGTTGGTGGGCAACTGGAATTGAGACACTGCGACTGAGAGTCCGAGGCTGAGGCGGCAAAGTTGACAACTTCATTTGCAACGCGGTCGCAGAGAGCTTCTTCTTGCTCCGGCTCTCCAGCTGCTTGGCTTTGCTTTGTTCAGGGCGCTCGCACCTACTTTACTTTTAATTAAGGCAAACAAAAAAAGGGAGGGGTGGTAAAGGGCCGGGGTGTGGTAGAAGGTAGTTCAGTGGAACGCTGAACTGTAGACTGCAGAAATATCAGATGACGACATATAAAAAGCGTCAGCGCTGTGGGAAAAAAACACATTAAAACGAAACTTGAAAATAATTTTTTTTTGTGAGGTACTCTTAAAGAGAAAAGAAAGTATGTTGGTTTTTTAAGGAAGTTTATGGCACGGGATCCTTAGTTCCTCATTAATTGGTTATAAATATTTTACAGAAAAAAATTTGGATTTAGAAATTTGTAATGATTTTGTATGTTTACGAGAACTTACCGATTCAGCTAGTAGGATGTTCAAGGAGACTCAATAATATGGTTTTATAAGAAAAAGTCTTTTTATACTCAAAATATGTATCGAGTTTATTTATCGACTATCATCCCAAAGGTTGTGGGTTTTTTTCTCGAATTTTCCCTGTCTGTTCTATATCCTTACTCCCTTTATCGGTTATATTCTTGGCTTTAGTGAGCTGGGAAGTCCCAACTGCCGACTTAACCTACAGACTTTGTCGGATAAGAAATTCGACTGCTTAAAGAAAAAAAAACGTTTATCAGAAAATATTTATGGATTTTAAATATTAGAATAGAATATCGCAATACAACTAGTCTGAGGTTCCAATAGACTCAATAATATGGTTTTATCAGAAAAAATCCTTTTCCACTAAAAATTTTTATTGATTTGTCTTAAAGCAGCCTTGGTAGCCACCGTGCACTAGACTATCTATCCATCCCAGAGGTTTTGGGTTCGAAACCCTCGTTAAGCTTGGTCTTGCACTTTCCACTTTTCATATTCCCCAAATTTTTCCTATTTATGCTATATCCTTATCACTTACTCCCCTTATCGGTTTCATCACGGGGTTATTCTTGACCCAAATGAATATATTTTTCTCTTCAGAATTCTATCGTTTTAAAGAAGAAGACTTGAAGTTTGTAAAATGCGTCTAAACTCCATACAAAAATGTGTTTTTGCTTTGAAGATAATATTTAAGCAGGTCTGAAAATTTCCGAGACTGTATGGGAGTGCATTCTTAATTTTAAATTAGACTCTTAATCGATCTTATGGGAGTCATAATATTGTTCAAAATTATCCGCTTTATTCGGATGAACTTTATAGGTTCGGAAAAGATATCGGCTCACATTTTCCCTTGATTACTCCGAATTTGACGAGTTTTACTTGTTTGAGAGAGCTGCAAACCCACAATAATCGCATCAAATATTATTTAAAAATTCCAATTGTCATCGAATTATCGATAACTGAATATTGAGTATTTAATTTTAAGACTTGTCGTTGACAAGCCAGAATAAAAATATTGATGCAAATTTTTTTTCCCACGATAGATAAAATATTAAATAATAAAAAGATAATTTGTATTTAAAAAAATGATTTTTTAGCGATTTTTTTAAATATTTTATATATTTTTATAATTTTTTTAAATTTTAAAATTAGAAGAAGTTTTTTGACTAAAAAATAAAAAGTTTCTAACTCCTAGAATGGTAGAAGTTAAATTTACAGAACATATGCATTTACCACGATATATGTAGGTAATCTTAATTTATTTTATTATTTATAAATAATACGTCCGGAAAAAAAATAAAGCCTAAAATCCTTTTTGATTACACCTATATTTAAAAAAAATCTGAGGAGGCTCAAACTTCCTAAATAAATAGTTCAATCATTTACGAACATGTGTGTAAAATTTCAGCAATCTAAACAAATTATTATGGAAATTTTTTCCCAAAATATGAGAATCTGAGCCCACAGTACAGTATGTGAAAATAAAAATCAGAGAGATTGAGGAAAAAAGTGTCCCTCTTAAGTAATTATCGCCAATATAATTTAAAAAAAAAAACAATGAAAAAAATATCGTCGAAGTTACATTTCATTTTTAATTGCAAAAATATTTTCTATACTGCCATTTACAAGCTTCTTGAATTTAAATTCCGTTTTTCTTTTAATTATTTCTAAGAAAAACTTTAAAGTTTTGCTTCTCAAACAAGACTTTTGTGAAAGCAAAACTTTTTTTTTTTTTTGATTTTAGGCTCAGCTCTACAAAATATTCTAAATTTCACATCTTTTCACAAAAAATCGCGCTTTGTTTACTAAAGTGTACTTCATCTTCGTTCTCCTTAAACTATCTTTTCACACGTTTATTTTTTTTGTTTCAGTGCTCCGCTGTAACAAAAGCTGTCGAAATTAAATGGGCCGCCAAAATGTCAGAGACACCAAGAGAGCAATGGCGGCGGCGTTGGGGCCAAGAGGTGGCATATCATTGTCTTTTAAGCTTTTGCCTTTGATGTTTGCTAAATTTGCATATCATGATACGCAGCAAAGTCGCACGCACACACACAGATACACACTCATACAAACACAGCACTCTCTGCTTCACACAGATACAAACAGACACAAAGAAGACTTTCACTTTGTCTGCTGCTTCAGCTTCTGCAGCTGCTTACAAATTTAGCTGGAAAATTTAAATGCAGGCTGCTCCTCCAGCGTAAAAGTCACTGGGGCAGCCCTTTGACTTTCATATAGTTGGCTGGACGCAACCGCCCTTCATTTTCATATCCTTAGTCCTTTTGGCATGGGAACCCCTTTTCATGGCTTCATAAGTCTGATAAGGCACTTTTCTCCATTGAAAGTCGTAAAACAATGGCGTGGCTAACGGCAAAAATGCAAAACTGTAAATTACGCTTTGTTTTCCGTTAGTTTACTTTTGTTAGAGTATGTCAAAGCAACTCGGAACTGAAATCCTTAACTGATTCAAAGCGTGAGGCAGTTAGCCAGCTAATAGTTGGGATTTAAGGAGTTGCCAAAATGGATTGGGTCTTGAAGACTGAAGGAAGAAAGTCCTGATAATTGATAATGAAGTCAAGAATTCTCATATAGAAAGAAATCTGGATGGTATTCTCAATTTGTTACCTATATAAATTAATCCAAAATATTTTTAATTTCAAAGTGTCAGACCAGCGTAATTTTTTCAGTGAAAAAAACGTTGCTCAGTGGCGCCCTCCTGCGGCGTCAGCATGAACCCAACATTAAGCTGCTTATAAACAAAAAATTATATTAAAATAAAAATATTTATACACGTTTCTATAGCTGCATATATATACAAATATAATGAACATGATATTATTGAATTATAGCCTATAATTCACTTTCTTTTAATAAATATTTAATGCATAGTAATTAATAAATACAAAAGCTGCTAAATACTGTTTGCACTGAACATAAATTGAGCTTTTGTTATGGCTTTAATTGGGCAGTGTACCAATTAAGCTCTGCAAATAATATCATTTATTAATTCAATACAAAAATATTAATTGGAAAAATGCCACAAATTATTATGTAAGCAATTGCCATAAAGGTATTTATTATTACTTGCGTACAAAATATTTATTATTACTTGCATATTTTATAAGGAAAACATTTATATATTTATTAAAAAATTAAGAACCCTCGACTATACTCTTTTGAATTTTGTTACATAAAATATTAACTTTAATTACGTTTAGATTATATCTCAATTTTTGGGAAGAAAAAGATTTTGGAAAAATTTGCATGCGCCATCTAGCTACAAAAACTTGTTTGTCGTTATAAAGCGGCCATATTAATTGGTAATATAAATGATGACCGCAAAAAAAGTTATAAATAAAAAAGAAAAGCTCTTAATTTGTTTAAATCTTAAGGATTCTTTTAAATGCTTTTTGGGATGTCCTTAACCTTTTTTTAAAGTTACATCTTTTTGCTTAGAGCCTAGAGTAAAAACTAAAAAAATTTGTATACTCCTATAAATCATATTTAAAAGTATTTTGAATCATTTTCAAATTAAAATATCAACTCGGCGAGATAAGCGAAAATGGGCTGACACCTTAGCTCAAAAAGCAGAAACGGCAGTCAGAATGCATGACATTAGAAAGCTATATTCCATTACAAGAGAGCTATAGGGACCAAGGCGTCGTAATGAAAAACCAATACGGGCGAAGCACGGTCGACTTCTATGAGCAGCTACTCCGTTGGGCTGAGTATTTTTGCGAAGCTCTTAACAATCCGCTGGGCCTAGTATACGAGGGTGGATTGATAAGTTTCCGGCCTGAACAAGAGATGGCGCCACTAGGCCTACCTTGAGATGGCGTTCTATAGTACCATCCTTAGATAGCTTGTAGCTATAGTTTCAGCCCGATCGCCATGTTAGTTGAGATTTGAGAGCACACTGAACAAGACGCCTCTGTGTTTTTCTTGAAAATGGGAAAAAAAAAATTCGAAAAAACATTTCTACCGCCAATTTGACGTTGTATAAGCGTAATCCAAGCGAATTTTTGCGTCGATTCATAACCGTTGACGAAACTTGGGTCCACCACTACACTCCTGAAACCAAAGAAAGTCTAAACAGTGGATTGGACCAGGGGAACCAACTCCAAAGAAGGCAAAAACAATTTTTTCAGCGGACAAGGTTATGGCTACTGTTATTTGGGATGCAAGAGGTATTATATACATGGATTACCTTGAAAAGGGTAAAACTATCACTGGTCAATACTACGCAGACTTATTGCAACGTTTGAGCCACGAGGTGAAAATTAAACGACCTCATCTGGCGAAGAAAAGAATCTTGTTTCATCACGATTACGCACCAGCGCACAAGTCAATCGTTGCGATGGCTAAAATCAACGATCTGAAGTTTGAATTGATGCCGCACCCTCCCTACTCTCCAGACCTAGCCCCGAGTGACTATTATCTGTTTCCCAACCTCAAAAAATGGCTTGGCGGTAAGAGATTTGCGGACAATGAAGAAGTAATCGAAGCTGTAAATGGGTATTTTGAGGAGCTTGACGAATCAGTCTATAGAGATTGCATTACAAGAGGTGATTATGTTGAGAAATAAAAAAAAAAATTCTTAAAAACGTTGTTTTTCTTGGTCAGGCCGGAAACTTATCAATCCACCCTCGTAGTTCGAAGAACATCCAGAGACACCGACTGAGCCACCAATCTTCCATGGTGTCAATGTTCGTGCTGAGTTTATAAAGTCTGATCCTGATACAACAGCGAACATCTGGTTACCTATCTTACAGGAGATTTGGAGAACCGAAATACTTCCAAAAAGCTGGAACGAAGGGATTCTTGTTAAGAGTTCCAAGAAAGGTGACGCCTCACATTGTTATAATTATAGAGGGATAATAATTCTTTCGGTTCCGAGCAAAATCGACTAAGCGTCTAAGCTGCTGATTATGAATCGTATCTCTCTTGCTGTGGAAGACACGCTCCTAGAAAAACAAATTGCGTACTCGAAAAAAACGTTCCTGTATAGACTCAATAAATACAGTTCGCACCATCTTTGAGCAATGCCACGAATTGTAATGCTCAATCTATGAAGCCTTCGTTGATTTTAAGATAGCTTGAAACGCCCTTTTCTGTGGAGTACTTTACTTCCTATTCTGGTCTACTTTCAGACCCATTTCCGATTAAAGCTGGAGTAAGGCATGGGTGCGTGCTATCGCCTTTACTCATCGTGTTGGCTTTAGACGAAGTACTTAGATCTTCACTCACATGGCGCAAAGGCATACAATGAAGCCCGTTTAATCCAATGGAAGATCTGGAATACGCAGACGATCTATGCCTAATATGCCATTAGTGATCCGATCTCCAAGTCAATTTTGAAAAAATCAACAACTGCTCACGTAAAGTTGCATTGGAAATGAATAGTTCGAAAACGAAATTCATGTGCAGCGGATATGAAGCGACTACGGATCCCAACATTACACTACAGAATGAAAAGATGGATAGCGTTCGATCCTTTGTGTATCTGGGCAGCGTAGTTACCAACAGAAGCGGTGCGGGCGAAGACGTCAAATCACCAAGTTGCCAACCGAGCTCTGCTTTTGCAAAATTGGGCCCATATGAAAAACTAATCCACTTACTACCAAAACGAAACTTCTCATATTCAACTCTAACGAGAAATCTGTGCTCTTTTACGGGTGCGAATCCTGGAAAGAAACATCCAGCATAAATTCTCATATTCAGGTCTTTGTAAACCGGTGTCTAAAATGAATTCTGTGAATTTGGTGGCCCCAAAGAAATTCAAACAATGATTTATGGTCACGCACCGAGCAAAAACACAAGTAGCGTATAAATTCAAACACTGTAAATGGAATTGGATCGTTCACACAGTAAGACCACCAAATAACAACATCGCTCAAGCTCTCCGCTGGAACCCAAAAGGTTCTACACCTCCCGGGGCCCCATCTAGGATATGGACGCGTACAATCGAAGCAGAAATGCGAAAAGCCAATTATAATTGGAATGACGTCAACGTAAATGCGCATAACAAAGTTAAATTTAAGTTGATTGTTGAGCCTCTATGCTCCGCTTAAGAGTTCAGAACTCGTAGTAGTATCATTTTCCACTAAATTTATTTTACGCAGGAAAAATGGAAAGTATACAAATTTGTTTAAGTCTCAAAAAAATGGAAAGTTTTAAATTTTATCAAAGTCTGCATAAAGGAAGAAAACTTATAATTGATAGGGACACATTTTCTATAGACAAATACAGATCAAATGGGAAGGTCCAGGGCAGCCACAAGCTTTCACATATAAACTTAAACAGCGACATTTCTTTAAATTTATTATAGATCAAATGAAGTCAGGAAAAGTTCTCATACTCTACTCTCATTCACAATTTCTTTTAAATTCAAAAGTAAGTCCTTAAACCTATGATTCTGCACTTTTTGAATAATATCCCTGTCTACCGAAAAAAAAGAATCAACAAAACTGAATTTATGATTGTATCCATCTAATAACAAAAAGGCTAAACAGTCTAAGCCATTTCTAAAACATATCCATTTCCAAACATTTCCCTCGCAACCCTTTTGACCGCACATATTATCCATTCCATACATCAAACCATCAAATCCCATTGAAAACTCCTTAAACATATTAGTGACATCACAAAACAAACACAAAGCTCAAAAATGACAACCATTTTGTAGCAACAAACAACACGAAAAAATGTCAATTGAAACATATTTGCTTGCAACACGCATACGCCATGTTGTCTGGTAATGAAAATTATGAAAATGGTTATTTAAAAATTTCATACACACAAAACGAATTAAAATGCAATGCAAATCATGAAAATCATTTACAAAATGGCCGCACAAATACAGCCAAATTTCTGTCAGGTATTAAGCACACTTACACGTGTGTTTGTTTGTGTGTGTGTTTGGGGCAAGGTATTACGTGTTGTGCCTCAAAAAATTTGTTGTTTGTTTGTCACACAGACAGCAGGGGTGCTCTGCTGGGAGGGGATGTAAGTAAGATTGCTGCTATGAGCCACGCTACATGGAAATTAAATGGCGTGCCATTTCCGTGTCGTGACTGTCATTTCCGTTTCCTGTATTTATACAAATCACAAAATAAGCAAAATACATGCGAGGCACGCAAAGGCGCAGTCAACAACTGTGTGCAGGTTATATGCGTGTGTGTGTGCTTCTCATCTGTATTTGTATGTACACATGTGTGTGTGTGTGTGTGTGCTTTTATGGCCGCTAAAAGTTAAAAAATACCAGCACACATAAACTTTAAATGTCTTTATGCAGTCAAAAACAACAACAATAAGAACAAGAGGCAACAAATTCCAAAGGGCAGCCATGATGATGCGGGCGCCAAAACATATGGCGGCACATAAACTTAAAATAAAATCAAATAAACAAACGTGTAGACAAATAAAAATTGCGTACATAAAATCGGGTGTAACCGACTACAAAAAACATAATAAGCAGCAGGATAACGAATGTGGGATACACTGTAAACTCTTGAGACAGTAAAAGTTTTTATAATATTTTATATATAAGACAGTTTATCCGTGGAGC